>QRFJ01000143.1:579904-684040 GCA_006176705.1 Cocos nucifera | reverse complement strand
CCATTCGAGCCTCTCCTTTAGTCGGATTCTTACAGAGCCGAACTCCTTCTGAATGTCTCCTTCAGATGGATTTCTCCAGGAGCCAAACTTTTTTTGGACCTCTCCTTCAGTCAGATTTCATAAGAGGCCGAACTCCTTCCGAACTCCTCTAGCGATCAAACCCCAGCCGAACTCCTTCAACGGTCGAACTTCTTTCGAATTTCAGCTGAACTACTTTCTGACTTCTCCATCAATTGAGCCCCTCCAATGATCGAACTTCTTTCGAATTCCTCCAGTAGTCGAATTTCTTCAGGAGTCGAACTCCTTCAGTAGTCGGATTCTTCCAAGAGTTGAACTTCTTTCAGACATCTCTTTCAGTTGGATTCCTCTAGGAGCCAAACATCTTTCGAATACCTCCAGCAGTTGGATTCCTCCAGGAGTCGAACTCCTTCTGAACTCCTCTAACAGTCGGATTTCTTCAGGAGCCAAACTTTTTTCGAACATCTTCTTTAGTTGGATTCCTCTAGGAGCCAAACTCCTTATGGACTTCTCCTTCAGTCGGATTTCAAATTTCTACTTCCTTCAGATGGTTATGACTGTCATTTATCAGTCTACTACAGGTAGCCCCACTACCGAACAATTATAACTATCATTATCAGTCTATTACGAGCAACACTACTCTCCGTAATAAATTTCATATGGCTTAGAGCGGCTCACTATCGGACGGTTACAACAAGCTCCGTCTATAAAAAAGAATCCTCTAGATACATTTTCTCGAAGCTCTCTTCTCCTTCCCCAAAACTCTATCGAATTCATATTCGAGAACTTCATTTCTGTTGGCCAGAAGAGCTAACTTGATCGTCAGAGGATCCTACCGGAGGCACCACCACCAACTCTGGACAGGACTTTATTTTGTAGGTCATCGATGGTGACCTCATCTTCTACAACTCCAGCTCGATCCGGCGTCAACCATATTCTACACCAATAGCAACCTATACTCGATAAGTTATCATTCTTATTAATAACTCATTATTTGATCATAAATAATTTAAGAACCATTCGATAAATTCTCTTTTATCGATTGATTGTGGTTCTAAGGACTTCATCATAATTTAGGAGTTCATTTAAGAAAGATAGAACTTCGATGATGAACCAACTAAATAACTATTATTATTAGATAACTCATATACTAATTTTAATCATCTACCACCTAGATAATTGACTTTAGGACATATTTTTCAATAGTAAGATCGACCATCCTCTCCATCAAGCATGCATAGGATGTGCCAATTTTACTGATATGATCGATCCTCGACTCGATGATCCTATAACTGAAAATATTTTAGATTAGGATTATCAAAATTTTAGGTCTCACTAGCGTGATTGCATTACGGCTCTAAAACCATTATCCTAGTCTATAAGATTTATTATTATTCAGAAAAATATCTTAAGATTCGATCCATAATAAGTCTAGAACGAGATTCAAGACAATGAATAGAATCCAATGAGACCAAGTACAGCCCAAATAGAGTCCAAATGGAGAAAGTTACGCACGAAGGAAGGCCGGAGTGAGGTCGCACGGCCCTCAGGCCCATCGGAGGGGCCCATAAGCCGACGGCGACATGGCCTAGGTAGGCAGTGCACGAGTGTGTGTGCGGGCATGCACAAGCTATGCAGGCATAGGCCATGTGGGTGCCCAAGCCTATTGTAGAGCACGGTCTACGATGGACCGCTAGCTCATGGGCACCCGTGTGGACTAGTAGGCCATTTTCTAGGTCATTTTATGCAGTTCACGACACTATTCCATGGATTGATCATGATCCGATGGCTCAGATAGAAGTTGGTCGCGATCGGATTGCTAGAGCTTGATTTGGGCATGATGAGCTGCTATTTTGTGTGATCCGATGGTTAGAAAAGCTCTCGATTGTGATCAGATTGATCAAATACAATATGAGCTTGATTTGAACACTATGTGCATGATCAAATGGCTCTGGTGTGAGCTAGTCATGATCGGATGGTCTAAACTAATCTTGGGTGTATTTAGGATTGGATTTTCTTTTGAAATAATATTTTTAAATTTTTAAAATTTATATAACTCTGATTGATGAATCATTTGTTGCATCGGAGAGTTGGTGACATCTTGGAGGTGCTGAGAGCTTCTTGAGAGATTTCAAAGAGCTTTAATAAGATTTTTGGGGCTTCTTGTTTAGAGACTCTTGTATAAGAGTTGAGTGGTAAGTTTTTCTTATATTTATTTGATTTTCTTTCTCTTATAGTAAAGTTTGCATATCCCATGGAGGTAGACCTTGGTCTAATCCATGTAATTGATTGTATGCTATCTCTTATCTTTTATTACTCTTTCCTTTTCTTACGATATCCATGCATGATTGAGTGCAATGCAAGTGGTATCAGGAAGATCCTAAGGTGGTGGTGTCCTGGCCAGACTTCTCCAACAATCGATATTAGAACGAGTTGATATCCTAACAATTATAATCTTAACCAAGTATCAAGATGTAGGATATAATGAAATAAAATATTTAATTTTATTAATAATTAATATCAAATACATGAGTTAGGAAGATAGATTATAAAAAATATCCTATCGCATCATATATGCGATTGGCTTGTATGGCACTATTCTTTCAATCTACCACTTGCACTAAAGTCAATCGCTCCAATACTTGATGCCCATACAATTTAGTGTTAGATATATATGCCTTAGAAGTCAGAATTGACTGACACTTATAATACACATTTAAGGATAAAATTATAATTTTAACTATAAATAATAAAATAAATTATTTTCTATCATAATTGTGTATTTGAAAGTGTCTATGTACATCCCTTGAGTTAATGGTAATGATGGTTCATATTTTCAAGAGTTGAAAATTTAAGATATGAATTTTTATTATTAACTCATAAAATGCTCTCAACCGTAGGATCATCATGAGGATAGTGATTGATCCGAAAGGTTAGTGTATGATCGCTTCTTTAGGATAGATGAGTCTTGAGTATATGGTATAGAGATATCGAAGCGAGAGTACAGATACTCGTTAGAGAACGAGGGCACTGAGCATGACCACCTCGAGCAGTCATCAGAAAATCTACCTTCTTGTCGATGACTGACTCGAAGTTGCAGTAGTGTATTTAATTCTTTGACCTAGGATGCATCAGTAATTCACCTTGAGGGTGTTATAGTTTGACTACACCATAACTCGGTCTCCTAGCCATTCAGAATCCTGAGGTGTATGTTGGCTATAGCATGTTCATTATAGGAATTAGATTACACCAACAGAAGATCTATCTACCTCGATAGAAGAGGAGCAGCCTTATGATGATCATGAGAATCGAGTTCATAAGCCCATGGCCATGGTAGAGTAAAATAATAGAAAGAGTTTCTATTAGAATTTTTATATTGGACTTGAATTGAATGATTAATTCATATGATGAAAATTAGGGTTTGATGAGATCACCTTAATCCTAATCAAATCGAGGTTCAAGATAGAGAAACTTAGTCACACAGGTAACTGCACCAAGAGGTTCATTTTCAGTTCTGATGGGTTGCCACCATATGCTGCTAGGCATCACTGGTGGATTTTGGAAGCAATTAGAATGATTTGAATGATCGATCATACTAGTTATCTGAATCGAAAAAGTTCTAATCCATCGAAAGATGTTTCGATGATGTCAATGATAGAGATCGCGACATATCCCATTACCATATGGAACTGAACCTAACTAGGTCATACAAATAAGAGTTTGGATCTGGATATCATCAATTGGACTAACCCAGTTTAATTAATTTGAATAAGATTCAATTAGGTTCAAAAAAATTATACTAGCACATGATTGAGCTTAATGTTCTCCTTCAACAATTATTAAAGTTTATTTCGACTAAGCCAAATATATTTGGGCTCACTCAGAAATCTTTATTTGGTCTAACTGGAGCTTGTCCAGGTTAGAAAAAGACTGTCTTAATTTATGAGATGAATTTGAGATAATATTTGCCATTTTTCGTCACTTGCTAAATCTTGTCTTTGGACTTTGGTCAAATGTTGATCTTTGATACTTAGACATCTGTCCATGTGTCATGCATGAAGAAAAAATTCTAATTTCCTGGGTCAGGTTCATTCAGATCTAATTGGATCAAGAGAGATATTTCAAAAATTTTTCTTATTGATCCAGATCAGATTTGAGATGTTTCAAATCTAAGTTTATAGATCTAATAAATAAAAATAAAAATAAATTAAATTAAATTTGATTTAATTTGTACCTTGATGTTGGGTAATCAGATTATTCTTTGATGATCCTACTGATTGCCTGAGATTCTGGATCTAGCCATGCAAGTATCTGGCCTCTACTGGTATCCACTTGAGCTAGATCTAGAGATCTTCTCCTTCTTTATCATCTCTTCAAATATTAGATCTAGATATATTTTGGAGGATCTTCAAAACTTCTTTTGAAGATCTAGAATCATCTCTTGCAGCAGTGCTGCATTCTTCGTTTCTCATCATCTTTCTCTTGCCTAGATCGCACCAAACTGGAGCCCAAATCTCCTTGGACGTGGAGAGGAGAGAGAGGACTAGAAGATGACGTGGAGGAGGGAGAGGGGCAGCCTTGGAGCATGGGCTAAGAGAGAACTTCTTTAAAGCTAGGCGTAGATAGGATTTATATAGACCCTGCTGTGCCATACAGTGCCACATCATCCCGACCAATTACGTTGCTTCGTGCAATCAGATCTAAATCTGATTGGTGGGATGACATCACCTGATCCAATTAGATGAGAGCTCCTTCAAATCATCCTAAGGTGGCACCAAGATTGATCAAAGCTGAGTCTTAGGTGCCTACCTAGGTTGATTCCAAGAAGCAACCTGGAGTCCCATTCATATGAAACTTCGAACGTCCCTATCCATGGATGCACGCCTCCCTAGGCATGCACCTCTCCTTTCCAATTTCTAGCAAGGTGATAAGCCCCTATCTACTCTCCTATGGGTGCATGACACATGGGTAGATGTCTAAGTGTCAAAGGTCAATGTTTGACCAAGGACAAAAGATAAGAATTAGTAGGTGATGAAAAATGGCAGGTGTTGTCTCAAATTTATCTCATAAATTAAGATAATCCTTTTCTGACCTGGACAAGCTCCAATCAGACCAAGTAAAGGTACCTGAGTGAGCACAAACATATTTGGCTCAGTCGAGATAACTTTTAATGATAGTAGAAGAAGAACGTTAGGCTTAATCGTGTGCTAGCATGATTTTCTTGAACCTAATTGAATCTTATTTAGATTAATTGAACTGGATTAATCCAATTGATGATATTCAGATCCAAATTCTTGTTTGTGTGACCCAGTTAGGTTCAGTTCTGTATGATAATGGGATATGTCATGATCTCTATCATCGACATCATCGAAATACCTTTCGATGGATTAGAACTTATTTTGATTCATACAACAAGAATGATCGATCATCTAAATCATTCTAATTGCTCCTAAAATTCATCAGTGACATCTAGCAGTATATGGTGGCAACCCATCAAAACTAAAAATGAATCTTTCGGTGTAGCTACCTGAGTGATTAAGTTCTTCTATCCTAAGCTCCGATCAGATTAGGGTTAAGGTGAACTCGTCAAACCTTAATTTCTGTCATATGATTTAATCATTCGATTCAAGTTCAATATGGAAATCTTAATAGAAATTCTTTCTATTATTTCACTCTACCATGGTCATGGACTTAAGGACTTGATTCTCATGATTATCATAGGGCTGCTCCTCATCCATCGAGGTAGATAGATTCTCTTTTGGTATAATCCAATTTCTACAATGAACATGCTATAGCCAACATACACCTCAGGGTTTCGAATGGCTAGGAGATCGAGTCATGGTGTAGTCAAACTATAACACCCTAAAGGTGAACTATCGATGCACCTCAGGTCAAAGAACCAGATACACCACTACAGCTTCGAGCCAGTCATCGACGAGAAGGTAGACTTTCTTATGACTGCTCGAGGTGGTCACGCTCAGTGCCCTCATTCTCTAACGAGTACATGTACTCTCGTTTCGGTGTCTTTACACCATAGACTCAAGACTCATCTACTATAAAGAAGCAATTATACACCAACCTTTCAGATCACTCACCATCCTCATGGTGATCCTACGGTCGGAAGCATTTTATGAGTTAATAATGAAAATTCTTGTCTTAAATTTTTAACTCTTGGAAATAAGAATTATCATTACCATTAACTCAAGGGATGTATCACAAACACTAAATATATATTTATGATAAAAAATAACTTATTTTATTATTTATAGTCAAAATTATAATTTTGTTCTTAGAAGTGTATTACAAGTGTCAGCCAATTCTGACTTCTAGGACACACATATCTAACAATGCATCCATAAGAGAACATGGAGCATTGTCCTCTTGCTAAAAGGTAGAAAGGGAGGGGGCGCACTCCTAGGGAGGCATGCACCCCATGAGGATTACGCCTGGAGTCCCATACAGATGGGACTCTAGGTTGCTTCATGATTTCAAATTAGGTGGTGCTAAGGAGTCTTATTTGACCTATCTTGGCGCCACCTACGGAGGTTTATGAGAAACTCTAATTTGATTGGATCAGATGATGTTATCCCATCAATCAAATTTAGATCTGATTGCATAAAGAGCCATGATTGGCCTGGATGATGTGGCACTGCATGGCATAGCAGGATCTATATAAATCCCGTCTGTACCTAAAATTGAGAGCTTCTGTATGGTACAAAGCTTCTCTCCCTTTCTCTCTATGCCACCTTCAGGTCCTCTCTCTCCTATCCATGTCCAAGAGTTCTTGGGCTTGAGTTTGGTATGATCCAAGCAAGAGAAAGACGACAAGAAAGGAAGAAGGCAGCACTGTTGCAAGAGACAATGACTGATCTTCAAAAAGTATTTTGAAGATCTTCAAGATCAGATCCAGATCTGATTTTTGTAGAATAGATTGAGAAGGAGAAGATCTTCCGATCCTGTCTGAGTAGATATCGGTAGAGGCCAGGCGCTTGCATGGCTACATCTAGAATCTCAGACAAACATTGAAATCATCATAGGATAATAGGATTACTCATAACAAAGATACAATTAAATTAGATTTATTTTATTTTATTTTATTTTATTGATAAGATCAGATCTAAAAAGTCTTAAATTTAATTTGGATCTAAGAGAAAAAAAATTTGAAATATTCCTCTTGATCCAATCAGATCTGAACGAATCTGATCCGAAAAATAGAATTTTTTTTCAACTGATATCAGAGCCCGATTCTAAAATTTATTAGATTTAATTTTATTTTAATTTTGATCTGATAATTAGATAATTTTAGATGTTACATGAGATATGATTAGATCTAAAATTAAAAAATTAAAAAATTAAATAATTTAGATCTAAGATGTATGAGATGTATGACTAGACTAGGAATAGAATTATTCTATGTGTAGTCTAATATCATCATAATTTTAATTTAATTAATTATAATTTTTAGATATATTTATTTATTATTTTTTAATATTATAAATATTATAATTAGATCTAAAAAATAGAAAAATAAATTTATTTAATTTTGTTCATGTGAGATAAGATTGATGCATATTTAGACTAGTTGTAGAATAGATCTACAAAGTTATCTTAAATAAATTTAATTTGATATGATCAAATTTAAATTTTATTTTTTAGATATTTATAAGATAATTTAGATCTAAAAGCATGCATGATATGATACATGAGATGTATGCAAAACATGTTTTAAATTAGATCAATTTTTATATGTGACATATGATGTAGATCTAACTAGTTTTGTAGATTCATCATGTTTCTGATTAAGATGTTTTCTTTGACCGTCCAGTCATAAGAACAAAGAAGGATTTAAAGGCCCTCTTCTGACATTCGATGCGGTGTTCTTTTGATGTGTAGGGATGTTGCATGTTCATCCTTAATCAAAAATCAAAATCTTATTTTCTGTAAAATCCTAGATCTTGAAACCTTAGAATTTTATTTACATATTTTATTTATGAACCCTAAACTTAATTAAGAATTAAGATTATAAAATATATTAGGTCTAAAATTAAGAATTTTTAGATCTAAGATATATTCATAAAATTGGGTTCGAACTTGGGTAGCTCAATTAGGTCTAGCGGTTGATCAAATTGAATCAAGAGTCGGTTAGATAGGATCAAGAGTGCTTAAATTGACCAGCCTAATAGGATTAAGTCTGGATTAAGATCGAGTCATATGAGTGATCGATCAAATTAAGATCTAATTAGGCTAAGTGGTTAGAGTCTGAATTATAGGCTAATCCGATTGGTTCTGGTTCAATAATTTGGTGTCTAAGATAAGTTTGGCAGATATGATTGATTAATTTTTAATTGAAAGCTACTCAACTTGAATGCATTCTTATCGAGTTAATGGCATATCCCTTCCATCAGTCTCACTTATCTGACTATATTTATCGGCTCAGTCCTGATCTATGGTGCCTAATAATCCGAGCTAATCCATGTCACTAGATTAGTCATAATGGTTATGGCTATGTCAAATCAAGTTTAAAGAGACCTAAATCAAATCTTTCTAAGAAAAGATTAAGTCTAAGATCTTCCACCATTGTAGATATGCAGGCCCTTTTTGGTATTGATTGTTCTCGACTGATCATAGTGATTTAGTTGCACCAGAAAGATGTAACCATGTCTATTAGGCATTGGATGCTATGGGCTGGAGGATTGATTGGGCTCAATATTTTGGATATGATGAGAGATCCAATTAAAAATCCAATCTATGCAAATGGTGGGTCTGACTTAACTAAGGAGTGGATCAATATTCCAGATATAGTGAGATTTATGAATTAGAGACCAAGCTTGGGTGCACCATGATTAGAGAATCATTGGATAAGAGTTATTCACTCATTGGCTAACCTATCATCAATAACTATTAGGTGAGATGATGATTCAGTTGGTGGGACTACACCACCCATTAGAATCATTAATCATGGAGATTTTCGATTTCTACAGAGGAAGTGTAGGAATCCGAAGAAAATAGTGGAAGTTAATTTGTTTAAAAATTAAACTCCTAAATAAATTGGTCAAGTCTTAATTATAAAATCTAATTAAAAATTTTGACTCTCTACAAAAAAAAGAAAAATGTCTGCATCCAACCTACTAGCTCATATCTGGACACCCGTAGACTGATTGGATTCAATTACAATGATTGGCTCTAGAACTTTAAAATTATTTTGATTTCGAAAAGTTAACTCATGTATTGGATCAGGATCCTCCCATCCTACTAGCCCGTCCGTCCGCTGAACAGAGAGCGTCTCTTGACAAAAGGATGGATGAAGATAACAAGGTCAGATACTACATGTTGGGCTCGATGTCTGATGAGCTTCAGCGTCAATATGAAGATATCAAAATTGTTCACCAAATGTTGGCTCATCTGCAAGAGTTGTTTGGTGAATAGAGTGTATAGCTAAATATCAGGTCACTGAATGACTATTTAAGACTAAAATGCATGACGGACAATCAGTCCAAGATCATTATCTGATGATGATCAAGGATTTGGAAGAGCTTGAGAAGTCCAGAGTGAAGTTAGATCAGGATCTGCAAAATGATATAATTCTGCAATCCTTGATTGATGCATATGGGCAGTTCATCATGAACTACCATATGCATAAACTTCAGAATACTCTAATCGAGGTTATGAATATGCTGGTTACTACTGAGCTTTCTATGAAAGGTTCTAAAGGCTCAGTATTTACTATGGAACAGACTTCTTCCAAGAAAAAGTCTTTTAAAAAGAAGAAGAAGTCTGTGAAAAGGTAGAAGATGGAAGATGAAAAGAAAAGGAAGGCAGAGCTGAAGAAGAAGGCTGCTGACAAAAAAAAGTATTTTCATTGTAATAGTGATGGCCACTAGAAGCGGAATTGTCCTACATACCTGGCCATCCTAAGGAATAAGAAGGAGACAGGTCCTTTTGGAGGTATGCTCATTATTTAATCTAACTTTATGATTTCTTCTACATCCAGTTGGGTGCTTGACTCTTGTTCTAGTGCTCATTTGTGCACTTCTATATAGGGTCTTGAGGATAGCATGAGGCTGAGGGATGGTGAGATGATCCTATGCATCAAAAATGGAGCAAGGATTGCTGCTTTGTCCATGGAAATCTATCCTCTTCGACTACCATCTAACTTAGATTTAGTACTTAGGGATTATTACTAAGTGCCTACCGCATGCAGAAATTTGATTTCTATTTCATGTTTAGCGCAAGAAGGCTATGTAATTAGTTTTTTTAAGGACTATTATAATATTCTTTATAAAAAAAATAAAATTGCAAGTGGTTTTCTTATTAACGAACTTTACCAGTTACATATTGATGTATCTGTCTTTAATATCGAGCAAAATATGAATGCCATAAGATCAAGATGACCCAGAGATAGTCCAATCAATAGGTATCTATGGCACCTAAGGTTAGATCATATAGCAGAAGATAGGATTAACAATTTGAAGAAAATTAGGCTATTAAGTCCGTTGACTTTCGAGTCATATCCAATTTATGAATCATGTCTTCATGGCAAAATGACTAAGCTCTTTTTTGTAGGACATGGGAAAAGGGCCACGAATCTATTTGTCCTAGTACATACTGATGTGTGTGGCCTATTTGATGTGTCGGCGAGAGGCAACTTTGATTACTTCATAACCTTTACCGATGACTCGGTATGGATACATATATCTTATGAGACACAAGTTTGAAGCCTTTGAAAAATTAAAAAAATTCAGACATGAAGTCGAAAAGCAAACTGAAAAATCTATTAAGATTCTTCGATCAGATCGAGGAGGTGAATATCTTAGTTGAGAATTTTTGAATTATCTCAGGCAAAATGACATAGTCTCTCAATGGACTCCACCTAAAATATCTCAACTCAATGGAATTTTAGAATGGAGAAATCAGATTCTATTAGATATGGTCCGATCCATGATGAGCTTCACAAACCTTTCTGATTTTCTCTGGAGACATAGTCTGTTAACTGCTATATATTTACTAAATAGAATTTTCTCTAAAACCATTCCTACCACACTGTATGAGATATGGCATGGTAAGAAATCAAGTTTGAGTCATCTCAGAATTTGGAGTTGTCTGTCTCATGTCAAAAGACAACAAGCGGACAAGTTCGACTATAGGTTCTTTAGAGCTCGATTTATAGGATATCCTAAAGAATCATTAGGATATTATTTCTATATTTCAGAAGACCATAATATGATTGTAAGTTAGTATATAATTTTTCTTGAAAAATAGTTTATTCAAGATAGCGGCATTAGAAAGCAGATCAAGCTCAAGAAGAAAGTCTCACAAGAGCAACGCGCTAAGGACCCCATGGAACCAAATCAGGTTGAGCCAATACAATCACTACCTCCTCTATCTCATAGATCGAAAAGGATTTTCTATCCTCTTGAGAGATACTTAGGTACTATTTCAAAAAAACTAGAGGAAATATTCTTCATAGGTAATGGAGTTCATGATGATCCCAAAACCTATGATGAGGCGATATCAGATATCGACTCCGAAAAGTGGTTAGAGGCAATGAAGTCAGAAATTGGCTCGATGCACTCAAACCAAGTCTGAACCTTGGTAGATCCATCAGAAGGTATAGTACCTATTGGGTGTGAAAGGATCTACAATAAAAAGATTGATGTAGATGGAAATGTGGAGACAATCAAAGCTAGATTAGTTGCAAAAGGTTATAGTTAGTGCGAAGACAATGACTATCAGGATACCTTTTCGCCAATAGCTGTGCTAAAATCCATCCACACATTACTTACTGTTGTAGCTTATTTTGATTATAAAATATGATAAATGGATGTAAAAATGATATTCTTAAATAGATACCTTGAGGAAGATATTTATATGGAACAATCACTAGATTTTAGATCCAGTGATACTGACCACAAAGTATGCAAACTGCAAAGATCCATATATGGACTCAAGCAAACATCTCGGAGCTGGAATACTCATTTTAATGATGTGATCAAATTATTTGATTTCATCAAAAATGAGGAGGAACCATGTATTTTTAAAAGGATCAGTGGGAGCGCTATTATCTTCCTCGTACTATATGTGGATGATATCCTCCTTATTGAGAATGATATTCCCATGTCGACCATAGTTAAAATATGGTTATCTAAAAAATTCTCTATGAAAGATCTTGGAGAAGCATCCTTCATTCTAGAAATCAAGGTCTATAGAGACAGACCCAAAAGGATGCTAGGTCTTTCATAGAAGATGTACACAGAGAAAGTACTAAAGAGGTTTAGCATGGAAAACTCTAAAAGGAGATTGGTACCCTTCAGACATGGCATTCATCTCTCTAAGAAAATGTATCCAACACACTTGAGGAGATTAAATGTATGAGCAAGATCCCTTATGCTTCAGCAATAGGGGGCCTCATGTATGCCATGTTATGTACCTGACCTAATATAGCCCGTGCTGTGAGTGTCACGAGCAGATATCAGTCGAATTCAGCTGAAGAATACTGGACTTCTATGAAATATATTCTTAAGTACTTGAGAAGAATTAAGGATATGTTATTGATTTTTGATAATGGAGAACTCCAAGTCTAGAGGTATACAGACTCGGATTTTATGTTCGATATAGATGATCGAAAGTCAACATCTGAGAGTCTGCTTGTGTGTAATGATGGTGCTATCATTTGGAAGAGTTTCTAGCAGACAGTGATAGTAGATTCCACCATGAAAGTAGAATACATCACTGCATCAGAAGCTGCAAAGGAGGCATTCTGGTATAAGAAATTTATCACAGTATCGGAGTGATGCCTTCAAATGCCATTTCTCTGTACTATGATAATAATGGCACCATAGCCCTTGCTAAGGAGTTGAGGTTTCATCAGAAATTCAAGTACATCGAGCGACGATACCACCTCATCCGCGATTACCTTGAGAAAGATTATGTCAAGGTCAAAAGAGTCGACTCCGCATATAATACGGTAGATCCGCTCATAAAGCCGTTGGGCCAGCAGAAGATCGAATCCCACCTTGAGAAGATGGGACTTAGATTTGTAATCAATTGACTTTAGGTCAAGTGAGAGTTTGTTAGATATGTGTGCCCTAGAAGCTAGAATTGGCTGACACTTGTAATCCACATCTAAGGATAAAATTATAATTTTAATTATAAATAATAAAATAAATTATTTTCTATCGTAATATGTATTTGAAAGTATCTATAGTATATCCCTTGAGTTAATGATAATGATAGTTCATATTTTCAAGAGTTGAAAATTTAAGACCTGAATTTTTATTATTAACTCATAAAATGCTCTCGATCGTAGGATCATCATGAGGATGATGATTGATCCAAAAGGTTAGTGTTGATCGCTTCTTTAGAATAGATGAGTCTTGAGTATACGGTGTAGAGATACCGGAGTGAGAGTACAGATACTTATTAGAGAATGAGGACACTGAGCGTTACCACCTCGAGCAGTCATCAGAAAGTCTACCTTCTCATCGATGACTGGCTCAAAGTTGTAGTGGTGTGTCTAGTTCTTTAACCTTAGGTGCATCGGCAATTCATCTTGAGGGTGTTATAGTTTGACTATACCATAACTTGATCTTCTAGCCATTCAAAATCTTGAGGTGTATGTTGGCTATAGCATGTTCATTGTAGAAATTGGATTACACTAATAGAGGATTTATCTACCTCGGTAGAAGAGGAGCAGCCCTATGATGATCATGAGAATTGAGTCCATAAGTCCATGGCCATGGTAGAGTGAAATAATAGAAAGAATTTCTATTAGGGTTTTGACATTGGACTTGAATCAAATGATTAATTCATATGATGGAAATTAGGGTTTGACGAGATCACCTTAACCCTAATCCAGTCGGGGCTCAAGATAGAGAAACTTAATTACACAGATAACTACACCAAGAGGTTCATTTTTAGTTCTGATGGATTGCCACTATATGCTGCTAGATGTCACTAGTAGATTTTGAGAGCAATTAGAATGATTTGGATGATCGATCATACTAGTTATTTGAATCAAAAAAGTTCTGATCCATCGAAAGGTGTTTCGATGATATCAATGATAGAGATCACAATATATCCCATTACCATATGAAACTGAACCTAACTAGATCACACAAATAAGGGTTTGGATCTGGATATCATCAATTGGACTAATCCAGTTTAATTGATTTGAATAAGATTCAATTAGGTTCAAAGAAATCATGCTAGCACATGATTGAGCCTAGTGTTCTCCTTCAACAATCATTAAAGCTCATCTCGATTGAGTCAAATGTATTTAGACTCACTCAAAAATCTTTACTTGGTCTGACTAGAGCTTGTCCAGGTCAGAAAAGGATTGTCTTAATTTACAAGATGAATTTGAGACAACACCTACCATTTTTCATCACCTACTAAATCTTGTCTTTGAACTTTGGTCAAATATTGATCTTTGATACTTAGACATCTACCCATGTGTCATGCACCCACAGAAGAGAATATGGGGCTTTGTCCTCCTGCTAAAAGATAGAAAGGGAGGGGGTGCATGCCTAGAGAGGCGTGCATCCCATGAGGATCATGCTTGGAGTCCCATACAGATGGGACTCTAGGTTGCTTCATGATTTCAAATTAGGTGGCGCCAAGGAGTCCTGTTTGACCAATCTTAGCACCGCCTAAGGAGGTTTATGAGGGACTCTAATCTGATTGGATCAGATAATATCATTCCATCAATCAGATTTAGATCTAATTGTATAAAGAGCCATGATTGGCCGTGATGATGTGGCACTGCATGGTGCATCAGGGTCTATATAAACCCTATCTGTGCCTAGAATTGAGAGCTTCTACCCTTTGCCCGTGATACAAAGCTTCTCTCCCTCCCTCTCTATGCCACCTTCAGGTCCTCTCTCTCCTATCCACATCCAAGAGTTTTTGGGCTCGAGTTTGGTGCAATCCAAGCAAGAGAAAGGCGATAAGAAAGGAAGAAGGCAGCACTACTGCAAGAGATAACGACTGATCTTCAAAAGCCATTTTGAAGACCTTCAAGATTAGATCTAGATCTAATTTTTGGAGGATAGATTGAGAAGGAGAAGATCTCCTGATCCTGCTTGAGTGGATATCGGTAGAGGTCAGACGCTTGCGTGGCTATATCCAGAACCTCAGACAAACATCGAGATCATCATAGGATAATAGGATTACCCATAACAAAGATACAATTAAATTATATTTATTTTATTTTATTTTATTTTATCGATAAGATCAGATTTAAAGAGTCTTAGATCTGATTTGGATCTAAAAGAATTTTTTTTTGAAATATCCCTCTTGATTCAATCAGATCTAAACGAACTTGATCCAAAAAATATAATTTTCCCTTTATTTAGATGGCGATCAAACTGCTGCTGTGATAAGGCCTTAGTGAACAAGTCCGCTATATTATTCTTGGTGTCAACTCGCTCTATGATTATATCTTGTCTTTCAACAATCTCCCGAACAAGATGGAATTGCCTTAGGATGTGCTTAGATTTGTGATAAGATCTTGGTTCCTTGGCTTAAGCAACAATCCCAGTATTATCATAATAAAGTGGTTTGGGGTGTTCAATCTCTAGAACCACACCCAACTCTATGAAGAACTTCTTTATTCAGATGGCTTTCTTATTAGCCTTACTAGTAGTAATATATTCTACCTTAGTAATTGAGTTAGCTATAGTCTATTGTTTGGAACTCTTTCATTTCACCACTCCATCATATAGAGTAAACACATACCCCAATATGGATTTGCTATCATCTGGGTTAGATTAAAAGTTAGAATCTATAAGTCCTTCAGTTTCAAATCCGATCTACCATATATAAGAAAAGCATCTCTAATCTTTCTTAAGTACTTGAGAATATTTTTCATAGCTTTTTAATAATTTTCTCCTGAATTTGCCTGAAATCTGTTTACAATGCCCAAAGCATAAGCCACATCATGTCAAGTATATAGCATAGCATACGTTATTGATCCCATAGCTGAGTCATAAGGGATAGAACTTATTCTTTTTCTCTCTTTAGGTGTCTTAGGAAACATCTTTTTAGAGATATGTATGCCATGACTCGTGGGTAAGTAACTTTTTTTACACCCATTCATGTTGAAGCTTTTCAACACAAGATCTATATATCTTGACTGGGATAAGTCTAGCATCCTTTTAGATCTATCCCTATAGATCTTAATATCAAGTATATAGGATGCTTCACCCAAGTCTTTCATGAAAAAGTTTTGTAGTAGCTAAGTTTTGATCGATTGCAATATCGGGATATCATTTCCAATGATCCGTATGTCATCCACATACAAACTAAGAAGATAATGGCACTTTCACTTATCTTCTTGTATACACATAATTCATCTACATTCCTGATAAAGCCAAACAATTTGACTATCTCATCAAAATAAATGTTCTAACTCCTCAATGTCTACTTTAATCCATAAATGGATTTCTTTAGCTTACATACTTGATTTACTCTTACACTAGAAATAATCCCATTGGTTGAGTCATGTAGACTTCTTCCTTAAGGTTTCTATTAAGGAAAACGGTCTTAACATTTATCTGCCAGATCTCATAGTCATGTTATATAGCTACAGCAAACAAAATTTGAATAGACTTGAGCATGGTTACTGGTGAAAAGATTTTTTCACAGTCAATGCCTTGCCTTTGTCTGAAGCCTTTTGCCGCTAGCCTAGCCTTATATGTCTCTACGCGGCCATCTGCTCCAATCTTCTTCTTGAATACCCATTTGTAACTTATTAGGGTCATACCCTCAGGTGCATTAATCAAAATCCATATTTGATTGATATACATGAAGTTCATTTCAGATTTCATGGCTTCAAGCCATTTATTAGAGTCACTACTCTTGATTGCTTCCAAATAGGTCTATGGATCATTATTATCAATGAAACCCACTGATTGACTGGACCAAATTATAAGGATTGGCTCTGAAACTTAAAAATTATTTTGAGTTTCATAAAGCTGACCGATGTATTGGACTAAGAACTTCCTCCCAGCCCATCCGATCGTCGATTAGAGAGCATCTTATGAGAAGTGGTTGGATGATGATAACAAGATGAGGTACTACGTGTTGGCCTCAGTGTCTGATGAATTATAGTGCCAACATGAAGACTACTAGCCAAATATTTGCCCACCTACAAGAGTTATACAGTGAGCAGAGTCTCGCAGCACGCTATAAAGTATTGAAGAGGCTCTTCAAGACAGATGCGTGATGGACAGTCGGTCGATGATCGTTGCTTGTCAATGATCAAAGACTTAGAGGAGATTGAGAAGCTCGACGTATCGATGGACAAGAATATATAGATTGATTTGATCTTGTAGTTCTTGATTGATTCATATGGATAGTTCATTATAAACTTTATATCAATAAGATTCAGTGCACCCTGGTCGATTTGTAGAACCTGTTGGTTATGACTGAGAGGACCTTGAAGTGTTCATGGGGCTCAGTTCTTACTATAGAGTAGACTTCTTCCAAGAAAAAATCTTTTGAGAAGAAAAAGTCTGTAAAGAAGTAGAAGATAGAGAAAAAGAAGAAGGACAAGAAGAGTGATCCAATGAAGAAGGCCGCGAAGAAGAAAAAATATTTTCACTGCAACTCAGATGGCCATTGAAAGTGGAACTACCCTGCTTACCTAGCCAGCCTGAAGAACAAGCGGAAAGGTGGACCTTTCGAAGGTATGCTCGTCATTGAGACAAACCTAATGATTTCTTCTGCATCAAGTTGGGTGCTTGACTCTAGATCTAGTGCTCATTTGTGCACTTCTTTGTAGGATCTTGAGGATAGCAGAAGGCTGAGGGATGGTGAGATGATCCTATGCATCGAAAATGGAGCAAGAGTTGCTGTTGTGGTCATTGGATCGTACTCTCAGTGACTACCATATGCGAGTGTGTTAGTGTTAAGAGCTTATTTTTATGTACCTACTATGAGCAGGAATTTGATTTCTATTTTCTATTTGGCATAAGAAAACTATGTAATTAGTTTTTTTAAGGACCACTATACTATTCTTTTTGAAAGAAATAAAATTATAAGTGGTTTCTTAATAAATGGTCTCTACTAGTTGCATGTAGATGTATCTGTTAATAATGTCGAGCATAGTGTGATTGCCATAGGATCGAAATAGCCTAGAGATAGTTCAAATGAAATGTACCTATGGCATCTTAGGCTAGGTTATATAGCTGAAGATAGGATTAACAAATTAGAGAAATCTGGAATAATGGGTCCGTTGACTTTCGACTCATATTTGATTTATGAGTCATACCTTTAAGATAAAAGGACCAAGCTGTCCTTTGTAGAATATAAGAAAAGGACTATAGAATCACTTGCCCTGGTACATACAGATGTTTGCGGCCCATTTGATGTGCCGGTCAAAGATAGGTTTGTCTACTTCATTATTTTTATCGATGATTTATTTCAATATGGGTATGTGTACCTGAAGCGACATAAGTCTGAACTCTTTGAAAAGTTCAAAAAATTTAGATATGAAGTAAAAAAATAAATTGGAAAGCCCATTAAGATTCTTTGATTAGATTGAAGAGGCGAATGCCTTAATCTAAAATTTCTGGACTATCTCAAGGAGAATGGTATAGTCTCATAGTGGACTCTGCCTGAAATGTCTCAAGTCAATGAGATTTCAGAATGAAGAAATCGGATCATATTAGATTTGGTCCATCCATGATGAGCTTCACAGATCTTTCTAAGTTTCTTTGGAAACATAATTTAATGATAGCAATTTATCTACTAAATAGGGTTCCATCTAAAATCTTTTCTACCATACTGTATGAGATATGGCATAGTAAGAAGCCAAGTTTGAGTCATCTCAGAATTTGAGATTATCTTGCCCATGTCAAGAAATAATAGGCAAACAAGTTATGATCTAGGTCCCGTAGAGCTCAATTTATTTGATATTCTAAAGAGCCGTTAGGATATTCTATCTTTAGGCGACGATCAGATTTTACGCCAACAACCATAATATGATTGTAAGTCGACATGTCATATTTCTTGAGAAATAATTTATTCAAGATGGTGACATCGAAAGATAGATCAGGCTCGAGGAGAAAGTCTCCGAAGAGCAACGAGCCAAGAAACCTGAGGAATCTAGCCAATCTGAGTCGATCCACACACTACCTCCTCCACCTCATAGGTCAAATAGAATTTATGTCCTTCTAAGAGATACTTAAATATTATTTCAGAGGATGTAGAGAAAATATACCTCATGAAAAATGGGGTGCATGGAGATGATTCCAAATTCTATGATGAGGTGATATCGGATATCAACTCCAAAAAATGGCGAGAGGCAATGAAGTTAGAAATTGACTTAATACACTCGAACCAAGTTTGGATCTTGGTAGATCCACCTGAAGGTATTATACCTATTAGATATAAATGGATCTTCAAGGAAAAGATTGGTGCATATGAAAATGTAGAGATATTCAAGGCTAGGTTAGTGGCAAAAGGATATAGTCAGTGCGAAGGCATTAACTATTAGGATATCTTTTTATTAGTGGCCATGCTTAAAAACATCCGCATATTATTTGCTATTATGGCGTATTTCGACTATGAAATATGGTAGATGGATGTGAAAATGATATTTTTAGTCATAGTGATCACAAAGTTTGCGAGCTACAAAGGTTCATCTATGGACTCAAATAGGCATCTTGGAGTTGGAATGCTCATTTTAATGATGTAATCAAATCATTTGGTTTCATCAAGAATGAGGAGAAATCTTGAGTGTTCAAAAAAGTCAGTGGGAGTGTTGTTGTCTTCTTCATATTGTACGTAGATGACATCCTCCTGATTGAGAATGATATTTTTATGTTGACCTCAGTCAAGGTATGATTATCTAAGGAGTTTTCTATGAAAGACATAGGAGAGAGATCCTTCATTTTGGAGATTAAGATCTATAGAGATAGACCGAAGAAGATGCTGGGTCTCTCACAGAAGATGTACATAGGAAAGGTACTGAAGGGTTCGGCATGGAGAACTCAAAGAGGGAACTTGTGCCCTTTAGACATGGCATTCATCTCTCATAAAAGATGTACCCCAACACATCGGAAGATATTGAACACACGAGCAAGATCCCTTATGCTTCGGCTATAGGAAGCCTTATGTATGCCATGCTATGTGCACGATCTGAAATCGTCCATGCTGTGAGTGTCACTAGTAGGTATCAGTCAAATCCAGGCGAAGAGCACTGGACTTCTATAAAATATATCCTTAAGTACTTGAGAAGGACTAAGGATATGTTTCTGATTTTTGGTAATGAAGAACTCCATATCTAGGGGTATACGGACTTAGACTTTATGTCTAATATAGATGATCGAAAGTCGACATCTAGAAGTCTATTTCTGTGTAATGATGGTGTTGTAAGTCAGAAGAGTTCCAAACAGACAATGACAATAGACTCTACCATGGAAGCAAAGTACATCACTACCTCAAAAGCTATGAAAGAGGCATTCTGGTTCAAGAAGTTCATTATAGAGCTCAGAGTGATGCCATCAGATGTCGTCCCTTTATACTATGACAACAATAGTTCCATAGCACTAGCTAAGGTGTCAAGGTCTCACTAGAAGTCTAAGCACATCAAGCGGTAGTTCCACCTCATCCATGATTATCTTGAGAAGGAATACGTCAAGGTCAAGAGAGTTGACACCATAGGCAATGCGGCTGACCCATTGATGAAGCCTTTTGAGCCAACAAAAGATCAAAGCCCATCTTAAGAAGATGGGATTTAGATTTGTAGCCAATTGGCTTTAGATCAAGTGAGAGTTTGTTAGATGTATGCCCTAGAAGTTAGATTGATCAACACTTGTAAATACTTTCTAGGAGCATTTTTATAATTTTGATTTATAATTAATCAAATGCTTATTTCTTCTATCATATTTGTGTATAAAGTATTTGTGATACATCCATTGGATTAACGGGTATGATAACACATATTTTTAAGAGTTGAAAATTTAAGGCATGTGTTATCATAATTAACTTATAAACTACTCTCCATCATAGGATTATCATGAGGATGATGATCGATTTGGAAGATCGATGTACGATCACTTTCTTAGGATAGATGTGTCTTGAGTCTATGGTATGGAGATATAGGAGCGAGAGTACAAGTACTTGTTGAGAACAAGGGCATTGAGCATGACCAGCTTGAGTAGTCATAAGGGAGTCTAGCTTCTCATCGATGACTAGCTCAATGCTGTAGTTGTGTGACTGATTTTTTAAGCTAAGGTGTATCGGCAATTCACCTTGAGTGTGTTATAGTTTAACTACACCATAACTTGATCTTCTAGCCATTTGGAATTCTGAGGTGCATGTTGGCTATAGCATGTTTAATGTAGAAATTAGATCACACCAAGATGGAATCTATCAATCTCGATAGAGAAGTAGTAGTCCTATGATGATCATGAGATCGACTCTTAAAGCCCATGGACATAGCGGTGTGAAATAATAGAAATGAGTTTCTATTAGGGTTTCACATTGGACTCGAATTGTATGATTCATTCATATGATTGGTGTTAGGTTTGATGAGTTTAGCTTGACCTAGATCCTGTCAGAGCTCATGATAGAAGAAGCCAATCACATAATTGGTTGCACAGAGAGATTCATATTCAATTTTGATAGATTGTCACCATATACTACTAGATGTTACTAGTGGATTTTAGGATCAATTAGAATTATCTTGATGATCAATGATTCTAATTGAACAAATCAGAAGAGTTCTGATCCATCGAAAGATATTTTGATAATGTCGATGATGGAGATTGCGACATGTCCTATTATCATATAGAATTGAATCTAACTGGATCACATAAATAAGAATTTTGAATCTAGATATTATTAATTAGACTAACATGGTTTGATTGATTTGGATTAAATCCGATTAGGTTCAAGAAAATTATGCTAGCACATGATTGGACTAATTTTCTTCTTCTATGGATTTTTTGGTTGGTTTGGACTCAGTCAAATTAGATTTGGCTCCTCTAGGAACCCTATATGGGTTGGTCCTGATCTGACTAGACTTTATCCTGGTCAGATCAGGGCTTGTCCTGATGAGATCTAGGCTTGTCTTGGTCTCATGAGATGGACATCAGGACAAAGGGTCATTTGACCCGGTCTTTATAGGAAAGAAAGGAGGTGGCACATGCCCTTGGAGTTTCTTTTGGGCATTTGCCCCTAGGTGGTTATGTGATGAGAGAGAATCCTAGATGGATGCACGCCCCTCTCTTTTTGGCGTGCGCCCACTATGGATAAGGATAAAGATAAGGAGGTTACTCGTTTAAAAGGTTTGAATGAGTCAAATAAAGTTTGAAAAAATTCAAACTCTTGGGAGATTATTCATCTGCGCCAAACCCTTATCCAGATAATTTTTGGCATGCATTTTCTTGGATTTTGTGTGACAAAAATCAAAAGAAAATCTAAATATGGCATGGGGTTATGGGGAAAGCCCTTCCGCTTTAAGCAAATTAATTGCTTAAAGCCCTAGGGCTCTAGGGTTTAGTTTGGTCTATAAATGACCTCATTGTCAAAGAGTTTGGCAATATTATTCACCACGCCCAGGCTCTGCCTCTCCCTCTATCTTCCACACCTCCTCTCCCTCTTCTCCATGCCCAAGGGTTGGGCCATTCATTGCTCCAAGTGTTGAAGTGCTGATCCTACAAGACCTAGTCGAAGAGATCCCGTTTGTGTGACGATCAATCTACTGTTGGAGATCGGATCAAAGGTGCATCCAGGAGTTCCAATTTTAGATCTTCAAAGATCTAATCCAAAAGAAGGCTTCTAGATTTGATCCAAGTGGATGCTGGTAGAGGTCGGGCATATGCGCCGCTATAGTCAGAACCTTCATCGATGATCAGATCATTGCTGTGGGTGAATTGTTCACCCAAATTAGGTGGTATGAGATACCTTATTTTTAATTTTAGTTTCAGATTAATCTAACTAGATATGAGAACTCTAGGATCTAATTAGATTAGATATAAAAAATTTTAAAATTTCACTGCACAACTTGATCCAATCGGATCAATCCTGAGGTAGTTTTTTCAGTCCATACGATACTCTTATGCTGATCAGAGGTTTGACGATCGAAGATCTATGCAGTGTGCTAGCACTTTGTAGATTCCTCCTAATGGTTGTTCTTAAATCTTTTTCTTTGGATCTCTTGAACCTTCCAAGGGATGAAGAACCAAAGGAGGACTTAAGGGAGGCTCTCTTCCTTTCTTATCTCTCAAAATAATATAGAAGAGGAAGATCAAAAATCTTAGATAAGAACCCTTTCTTCTCTTCTTTGTTTTCTCTCACTAGGACACACAAACTTGATGTCCCAAAGAAAACCCATGCCCCTTTGAGATATGTGCCCTATAAACCCATGCCCCACTCTTTGTTTCACGGTGAATCTCTCATAGAAATCCCATGCCTAACATCCTTTTAAATAGGGTGGAGAGGAAGAGTCCTTGTCTAGGTTAAATACCTAGAAAGGTAACTTTCCAAACTAAGAAACTTGGGGCTCCCAACTTTTAGGTGCCACCTTCATTTCCTTGGGTGTAGGATACCTGAAAGGTGCACACAAAAATTTTCTTCTTCCACTAAAAAAATCAAATCCAAGTCTGATTAAAAAGGTTCCTTGGTTGGATAGAGTTTTGGAATTAACAAACTCTATCAAATAGAGTCCTAGGTCAAAACAACTTGCTTATTTTGACCTAGTCAAAACTAATTTTCAAACTAAGAGGAGAGGGCGATGCATGGGGGCTCTTAGGTGTGAGAAAACTCATGCAAAAACTTAGAAGAAAGGGAATGGGGCATGGGGTGTTTGGCACAAAGGAAGAGAGAGAGTCCTAGTCCAACTGGGCTCTCTAGTTTTCTTTGGTTAAACCAAATTTTAAGGCCAATTAAATTAGGATTGATGCAACCTAACTAAGGATGATCCTAGCCCAACTAGAAGTCTACTTAAATTTGATTAAATCATATTTATTTTTGATTTACATCCTAAGCCAATCAGAAATTAGGTGCACACAAGTTCTAATTGAATAGAGAATTGATCTCCTTTGTACTTGGCTTATCTCATAAACCAATTAGACTTGATCTAATCAAGTCCAAATCAAACCAAATTGAATCTTATTTAATTAGATTTGATCTTAGCCCTAATGCTCAATCAAATTAAGTCAATTAGCAATCTAATTGCTAATTAATTATTCTGCAATACTTGTACTAGATCAATCATCAATTAGATTATCCCTTAGAGGCCATTCATGTGCATAGCTGAAGCAACAAATGTGATCTACACAAGCAGCGATTGTCGCATCAAGTTCAGGTATGAGATTTGATCTTATAATTTTTTCTTTCAGATTTTATATGCATCATATTATATCATAGATCCTTATATAGGATTTTATAGATTAGATCTAATGCATGCTTAAATTAAAAGGTTTAATCTAAAGTCTTCCATGGTCTTATTTTTCAAAAAAATTTTGAAAATCATGCATGAAAAGCCCACGCTTCTCCAACATGTCCTCCAATGGTGATCCACACAAGATCAATTATGGTTCTTCCCAACTTGATGTAGTGCTGAAGATAGCTTTAGAAGTATCTTGTCAATATTCCTTCTCAAGGACAAATCACACCACAGCCTGATTGCCTTCAAAAACTCCAAAAGAACCACCCCAGAAACCTTTTCTCAAAAGGTTTGTACACTCTAATTTGATTTAAATATCCAGCTCTTAGATAATCTAAACCCTAGGATACGCAAACAATTTGCTTCTCCTTCCTCTCTTGATTTTCTTTCTATTTTTCTCTCTTTTTCTTTGCCTTTTCTTTGTTTCTTTTCTCCCTTCAAACCCATGCCTAAGACTTCCTGATATTTGGGACTCATTCATCCAATGTAGCACCCTCTTTTTATAACAAAACAAGGGGCACTAAAACACCTCTTGGCACTAGAGTTTCTTATGCAGGACCAATAGCTTGATTTCGATGTGAAATAAATTCACCACATACTCTGAATGGGCATAGAAGGGCCTTCAAGCAGAAGAAGTCCTCCTCATTAGTGTACAAAAATCAAGGCACCATCAGATGGCATGATAAATGAAGTGTGGGCATGGGTTTTAAGAGGAGCAGCCTAGAAGGACCCTTCCTTTTAGGTGAAAGAAATATGTCCTCAAGCCAATCAAAATATATATTTTGATGGGTTATTCTTTTATCTTCCAAAGGCATTTATTTCATCATATGCTGCATCTTAATTATATATTTATGATTATGATGAATTCGATAAATTAGGACTATGGTTTTTAGGATTATGATGAGATCATATCAGTAAGATCTAAAACTTTAAAATCCTAATTTAAATATTCATGGTTGATGGAATATTGAGTTGGGGATTAATATTTTCGATAAGACTAGCACATCCTATGTATGCTCGATGGAGAGGATGATTGATCTCATCACAATCACTTATGTGTGACATTAATACAAAGATGTGGGTGCTCATTAGAAAATGAGTTCATTGAATTGATCCAACTTGAGAACTTCTAATAGAGCCTTATCTACATGTCAATAGATGGTTCTCATAGTAGGAGTTGTGCATGTAATCCTTTGACCTGAGACTACCATAGAACCTTATATGTATGAATCCATATTTTGGTTCATACTTATTCATGACTCAGTCATGTATGGGGTGATCTGGATATGGTGAATTACATGTGGAGGTTGTGAGTAGGTCAACATGGAATCGATCACCTCTAGTAAGAGAAAATCGTATCCTACTTGCTTCAATCAAATGATGAATCAGAAAGTCTTTGATCAAAGCATGATAAAAATTAAAAATAGTTTCTAATGTTTCATTAATTAAATCATCATTATATGATATTAGGTTTGACATATTTTCATACCTAGAGTCATATTCGGAATGCAGGAATATCGAAGGATCCTGTTACACGGTAACTTTTCATTGAAGGATATTTTTAGTATTTTTATTAAAATTTCATATCTTTTAGATAGACATGATATATTGCTAGACGCCAATCTTATCTTATAGGTTTGATCAAATTAAAGAGTTTAATTTGATTGTTAATTAGAAAGTATTCTAATTCATCGAATCGAATTAGCTCAATTTGATCTAAATTGGTTTGGTTAAGTTCTAACCAAATTAGGTCATATTGCATCCAAACCCACTACTGGCTAGATGTGAAACCCAATGGATCACACATAAAGAAAATTGATCAAAGGTCTAATTAGATTAGATCATGTTTACAAGTTGAACATGCTAACACATGTTGCAAATCCTAGCACCTAGATTCGAATTGGATTCGATTCAGGTTCCGATTTGGGCTAATTAAATCTAATTTAAGTCAAATTAGATTTGGCTAATTAGTTGGGTTGATCGTTGGCTTGCTAATCGAGGGTTTGAGCATCATCTATTAGCAACCCAAGTGCCAGAGACTCTCTTTCTTTGGTGCATGGGATTTAGTCCATGCGCTAGGGACATATGGTGCATAGATAAGTTTGATGCCAATTTTCTTCCTATATTTCTATGTAATTTTCTTACATATTTTTAGATCTAAGAAGGGGTGTAGAAGAGTCTTTCTGTAGGTGAAATTCCTTCATAGATTATTTGGAATTTAGATAAGAAAGGGGTCTTTGCCGCCCCAACCTCCTTATTGCCCCTTAGACCAAGTCAAAGCCTTTGAAACTTTGATTTTTCTACACCAATTTTCTCCATGCCTTCTTTTGATGTGGAATCCCCATTAAGGGCCATTAGATGGCCATCTAATTAGATCTCAACCATTAAATCAAATGGCACCAATTTGAAGGATTGTGTGACTTCGGGAAAAAACAACGTAGATTTATTTCGAAGAGTCCTTCTACATGAAGGGTCTCTTGGAATTAATCCTACGTGATTCCATGTGTCATAAAATTCTGATGGGGCATGATATTTTTGAATGGACATGAGATGAGAATAAGGAATGAGTGTGAGAAATTTTTGATGGCACCCCTACATACATTATAAATTGGGGTGCGCACTGAGAGTCTAATGATTCAGATCTCCTCCCTTCTTTCTTACAAGAGGTTCTTTTGTCCAATTTTTTTTATTCCTCTTTTTCTTTCCTAGACAAGATTTTGATTTAAGGATAAGAAGTCTTTTAATAAGATAAAGAGTTTAGAAATAAAAATTAAGAAGATAAGGAGCAAGAAAGGAAGGCAAGGAAAGGCTAGGAGGGTGTCATTAAAGGCTTAGGAAGGTTATGCCCAAATAATTATTCTTATCATAAAAAATTTAATTAAAATAATTAGAGATGTTGGTTTCTTGATCAAGTCTCCATGTAGATCAATGTTGAAGGATGAATACGTGGGCACCTGGTGGAACCCTTGATGGACTACTGTCAGTAATCAGGGTCAAGTTAGGGTTAAGCGATCAGATGTATGTTCCAATATCCTAATTTACGTTATAAATATATATGATATGATTTAAATTCTAATAAGGTGATCCTAGAGATTGGGTTTGATTTTTTGATTTCATAATTTTTGCTTTGAAATCCATGCTTTTGCTCTGTACACCAAACCCAACAGTGGTATCAGAGCAAATCTTATTAGGTTAAATCATATGTTGTTATGCTTATAGTTTAATGGCAATATTGTAAATGTGATATGATCATGTTTGATATGATTAGCATGTTATTAATATGATGTGATTATATTTATTTAATTATAATTAAATTATGATGTATATCATTCTATGAGGTTGCCTTGGCATAGTGGTGAATATCCATTATATGATGATGGTTGTCCTAGAATGATATTACATGCTAATATATTTTATATTTTTTGATTGATATATTCATTTATATAGTATGATTTAAATTAGAATGTGCATTGAGACTAATTAAAGTCCTCTATAAAATTATATTAAGTTATAGTGTAATTAACCGATAGCAGAATCAGTCTGAATGTCTAATTGATCAATCGATGTCTAGAAAAGTGGTTCATGATTGATAAAGAGAACGTGATTTCTAATTGATTCTATTGTCTGATCTGATCAATTTATTGGTGTCTAAGAAAAGCTATGGGAGGACCCCCATCTCTCTCCCACTTACTTGGCTGATTAGATTAATTTAATTCTAAATTGGGATGCTTAGTGTCATATTCGCTACATTGAAGCTTTCCTTCATGCTAGGTTATTATTTTGTCACAAACCATATTAGGCTTGTTGTGTAACCACAAGACCTATTATGAGGACTATTGTAATATTAATCTAGTGCATTAAGATGCTTACAGCTTTTTAGGTACACTGCTTTGTTGTGCAACCACAAGAGTAGTAACATTTCATTTTGACTGTATAGAAATGAAGGGCCCTACTAAACTAAAATATTATAGTTTGTTATGCAAACATAAGGCTATTAATATTTTAGAGGCTAGGATTATACTGAGAATTACATAAGATACAATTAGAAAGAGTTTCCTACCTTTGAACTTATAAAAGATTTATTGTGCAACCACAAGACCTTTTATAAGAAATTAGGATCTCAATCCTACTAAGAAAACTAATTAGGTTTTCTTGATTATCATATTGAAGGGTTATGATATTTGATAAAATAATGGAAGATACAATTAAATTAAAGTTCTAATTTAATTATGTATGTCATCATGAGTTGTTTGCTTATATAACATTCTTTATCTTGTAGATTAAAATGGCTTCTTCACTTTCATTGCGTTCAATTTTGGATTCAAATAAGTTGACCAGTTCTAATTATATGGACTGATTGAGAAATCTTAAAATAGTACTCAATCAGGAAAAACTCTCTTATATCCTTGATGTCCCTAACCCTGAGCTATTAGGAGAAGATGTCATAGAGAAAGATAAATCCACATATAAGATGTGAAAAAATAATTCTTTGACTATCAAATGCATCATACTCGCCTTTATGAGTAATGAATTACAGAGACAGCATGATGGCATGGATACTCAGTCCATATTGCTCAATCTAAAAGAGCTATATGAAGAATTAAGTAGGACTACTAGATATAAGATATCTAAGTAGTTATTCCATGCTAGAATAGCAGAAAGATCATCTATGCAAGACCATGTTCTGATGGTAATTGACCTGATCACTCGATTAGGTCAATTAGATTTTGTCATGGATGGAGAATTGAATTAGGATTTGATCCTGTAATCACTTTCAGAATTATTTAATTAGTTTATCGTGAGCTATCATATGAACAAATTGAATATTTTTCTGCTTGAGCAGTTAAATATGTTAAAAATAATAGAGAGCCATATCAAGAAGGATAAGGCTCCTCTTCTTCTTGTAGATGGAATCTCCAAAAAGAAGGCAGGTAAAAAGGGTTCAAAGAAGAGACTGAATCCTAAAGATGACATAAATAAGAGAAAAAAGGAAAAGAAGGCCTCCGGATAGACGATCTATTTTCGTTGTGGCAAAGTAGATCATTGGAAGAGAAATTACAAGGCTTACCTTGCAACTATGAAGACTGGTACAAATGTTGCACCAAAAGATATATATGAGATACATACAATTTTATCATTAAATTCTTTCATTTCAAACTCTTAGGTATTGGATACCGACTGCGATTTTCATGTCTGTAAATCTTTATAGGGACTAAAAAAAATTAGGAATTTGAAGAAAGATGACTTCGAGCTCTATGGTGCTGGAGGAGAGTCCATCCAAGAGAAAGCTATAGGGATAAATATATTGAAGTTACCTTCTGAAAAGATCTTAGAGCTTACAAATTATTATTATATGCCTAAGATCATTAAAAATATTATTTCTATATCCTTGTTATTAAAACAAGATTATAGTTTTGATGTAATGAGCAAAGATTGCTCGATTAAATATTCTAATGAAATAAGATATTTTGACATTTTTACCAATGGTCTATTGACTCTGTGTTTGGATGACAATATATTTCATGTTGATGAAAATAGAAAGTGTAAGAGAGAAGAAATAAATAATACTTTACTTTAGCATTGTCGACTTGGTCATATTAGTGAGACTAGGATTAGCAAGTTATACAAAATTTTTTTTTTTGACCCTTATGATTCTAAATCATTAGGAACTTATGAATCATGTCTCATGGATAAAATGATCAAGACTTTATTCAGTGGACATGGAGAAAAGATAAATGAGTTATTAGGACTTGTACATACAGATATATGTGGTCCTATAACAACTCAGGCCAGAGGAGAATACTGTTATTTTATAATGTTCATTGATGATTTATCTAGGTTTGAATATGTGTATCTTATGAAACACAAATCGAAGCCTTTGATAAATTCAAAGAGTATCAAAGTATGATCGAAAAATAAACTAGAAAGAGTATAAAAATCTTTTGATATGATTGGAAAGGAGAATACTTATTTAGTGAATTTTTAGACTATCTTAAAGTGAAGGAGATTCTCTCTAAATGGACCCCTTCTTATATACTGTAGTTAAATGGTGTAGCCAAAAAGAGAAATTGTACCTTATTGGATATGGTACGGTCTATGATATGCTTCATAGAATTACTTACTTTCTTTTGGAGTCATATCCTGGAGACTGTAGTTTATATCTTGAATAGAGTACCTTCTAAGTTTGTATCTAGCACTTCATATGAGATATGGAGAGGAAAGAAATCTAATCTTAATATTTTAAGATATGTGATTGTCCGGCATATGTCAAAAAAAATTTGAAGATCAGTTAGATGCTAGAGCAGATAGATGTCTATTTGTAGGATATTCTAGAGATAGTATGGGATATCTATTTTATCATCCTACTGAACAAAAAAAAATTTGTAAGTAGGCATGCCACTTTCATGAAAAATGAGTTCATCCTAGAAAGAGACAGTGGAAGAAATATTGAATTTAATGAAGTTCAAGAAAAATAAATAAAAATTGCTCAACTAAATGAACACATAAATAGGGAAGAACCTGAACACACAACTCCTATCTGAAGGTCTGATAGAGTGCGATATGCACTTATGAGATACAGACTCATTATTGAAAATAATGAAGCCCAAGTCACTAAGAATGATGAACCTCTGACCTATACGGAAGCAGTCATGAGTAGAGACTCTGACAAATGGCTGGCTATCATGCAATTTGAAATGGACTCCATTTATGCCAACAAAGTATAGACTTTGGTGGATGCACCAGAGGGTGTGAATCCTATTGGATGCAAATGGGTCTATAAAGAAAAGATTGGAGTAGATGGCCAAGTTGAAACCTATAAAGCTAGATTGGTGGCTAAGGATTTCAGGTAAAAATAGGATATAGATTATGATAAAATATTTTCACTTATTGCCATACTCAAATCTATTCAGATTATGCTTGCCATAGAAGCATACTATGATTATGAAATATGACAAATGGATATAAAGATCGTCTTCCTTAATGGTTTCCTTGAGGAGGAGGTCTACATGTCACAGCCAGAGGAATTTGTCTCAAGTAAGAGACGAAATCAGGTATGCAAGCTTAAAAGATCTATCTAGGGATTACAGCATGCTTCAAAGAGTTGGAACATCTGCTTTAATGTTACAGTTAAAGTGTTTGACTTCATCAAAAATATGGATGAACCTTATGTGTACAAGAAGACTAGTGGAAGTGCTATAGTTTTCTTGGTTCTGTATGTAGATGACATATTCCTCATTGAAAATGATATCCTAATGTTGCAATCGGTTAAGTTATGGCTATCAAATAAGTTTTTCATGAGAGACTTGAGAGAAGCATCCTATATACTTGGTATAAAGATCTATAAAGATAAATCTAAGAGGATGCTAGGCTTGTCCTAGTCTAGGTACATTGACATAGTGCTGAAATGGTTCAGCATAGATGGAAGTAAAAGAGGTTACTTACCTATGAGTCAAAGCATACATCTCTCTAAGAAGATGTCTCCTAAGACACCTGAAGAGAGAAATAGAATGAGTTCTATTCCTTATGCTTCAGCTGTAGGATCAATAATGTATGCCATGTTATGTACCAGGCCTGATGTTGCTTATGCCATAGGCATAGTTACTAGATTTTAGGCTGATCTAGGAGAGGATCATTGGAAAGCTGTGAAGAATATTCTTAAGTACTTGAGAAGGACTAAGGATATTTTTCTAGTATGTGGTGGATCTGATCTTAAATTAGAAGGATATTCTAATTCTAGTTTTCAATTAGAGTTAGATGATAGCAAATCCATTTTAGGATATGTTTTTACTCTGAACGATGGAGTAGTAAGTTAGAAGAGTATCAAGCAGCCGACCGTAACCGACTCAACCACTGAGGTAGAGTACATAGCTGCAAGTGAAGCTACCAATGAAGCTATCTGGATGAAGAAGTTCATCACTAAATTGGGTGTTGTTCCTAGGATTGAGAACATAGTACCATTTTATTATGATAATACTGGAGCGGTTGCTCAAACAAAAGAACGAAGGTCTCATCATAAATTCAAGCATATTTTGAGATGCTTCCATCTCATTCGAGAAATAATTGAGAGATAAGATATTATCATTGAATGAGTAGATACAAAGAACAACATAGCAGACCCATTCACTAAGGCTCTACCATAACAACAGTTCGATCGCCATCTTGATTGTATGGGATTAAAATATAAGGGCAATTGGCTTTAGTGCAAGTGGAAGATCGAAAGAAATATGCCCTCAAGCCAATCGAAATATGTATTTTGATAGGCTATTCTTTTATCTTCCAAACTTATGTAATGATACTTTTATACTAAGAAAGACATTTATTTCATCATATGCTACATCTTAATTATATATTTAAGATTATGATGAATTCCATAAATTAGGACTATGATTTTTAGGGTTATGATGAGATCATACCAGTGAGACTTAAAATCTTAAAATTCTAATTTAAATATTTCTGATCGATAGAATATTGAGTTTGGGATCAATGTTTTTGATAAGAGTGGCACATCCTATGTATGCTCGATAGAGAGGATGATTGATCTCATAATCACTTGTGTCTGATATTAATATAAGGATGTGGGTGCTCATTAGAGAGTGAGTTTATTGAATTGATCCAACTTGAGAACTTCTAATGAAGTCTTATCTATATATCAATAGATGGTTCTCATAGTGGGAGTTATGCATGTAATCCTTTGACCTAAGACTATCATAGAATCTTATATGTATAAATTCATATTTTGGTTCATACTCATTCATGATTCAGTCATGTACGGGGTGATCTGGATATGGTGGATTACATGTGAAGGTTGTGAGTAAGTCAACATGGAATTGATCACTCCTAGTAAGAAGAGATCGCATCCTACTTGCTTCAATCAAATGATGATTCAGGAAGCCTTTGATCAAAGAATGATGAAAATTGGAAATGGTTTCTAATATTTTATTAATCGAATCACCATTATAAGATTGAGAGAAATATGAATATGATATTAGGTTTGATATATTTCCATACCCAGAGTCATATTCGGGATGCAAGGAGATCGAAGGATTCTATTGCATGGTAACTTTCCACTGAAGAGTATTTTTGATATTTTATTAAAATTTTATATCTTTTGAGTAGACATGATATGTTGCTAGACATCAATCTTGTCTTATGGATTTGATTGAATTAAAGAGTTTAATTTAATTATTAATTACAAAGTGTTCTAATTTATCAAATCGGGTCAGCTCAATTTGACCTAAATCAGTTTGGTTAAGTTATAACCAAATTAGGTTAAATTGCACCTGAACCCACTACTGGCTAGATATGAAATCTAATGGATTACACATAAAGAGAATTGATCAATGGTCTAATTGGATTAGGTCATGTTTGCAAGTTGAACATGCTAGCACATGTTGTAAACCCTTGCATCTCGATACGAATCGAATTCTAATTTGGGCTAATTAAATCTAATTTAAGTCAAATCAGATTTGGCTAATTAGTTGGATTGACCCTTGGCTTGCTAAGCAAGGAAATGGGCATCATCCATTAGCAACCCACGTGCCAAAGACTCTCTTTCTTTGGCGCATGGGATTTGGTCCATGCGCTAGGGATATGTGGCGCATGGATATGTTTGATGCCAATTTCCTTTCTTTATTTCTACGTAATTTTTGTTACATATTTTTAGATCTAAGAAGGGGTGCAGAAGAGTCTTTCTATAGGTGAAATTCCTTCGTAGGTTATCTGGAATTTAGATAAGAAAGGAGTCTTTGCCGCAAACCTCCTTGGTGCCCCTTGGACCAAGTCAAAGCCTTTGAAACTTTGATTTTTCCATGCCAATTTTCTCCACACCTTCTTTTGATATGGCATCCCCATTAAGGGCCATTAGATGGCCATCTAATCTAATCTCAACCATTAAATTAAATGGCCCCAATTTGAAGGATCGTGTGACTTCGGGAAAAAACAACGTAGATTTATTCTAAAGAGTCCTTCTGCATGAGGGTTCTCTTGGAATTAATCCTACGTGATTCTACATGTTATAAAATTCTGATGGGGCATGATATTTTTGAATGGATGTGAGATGAGAATAAGGAATGGATGTGAGAAATTTTTGATGGCATCCCTACATACATTATAAATAGAGGTATGCATCGAGAGTCTAATGATTTAGATCTCCTCCCTTGTTTCTTACAAGAGGTTCTTTTGTCTTATTTTCTTTATTCCTCTCTCTCTTGTCTAGACAAGGTCCTGATTTAAGGATAAGAAGTCTTCCAATAAGACAAAAAGATTAGGAATAAAAATTAGGAAGACAAGGAGCAAGAAAGAACGGCAAGGAAAGGCTAGGAGGGTGACATTAAAGGCTTAGGAAGGTTATGCCCAAATAATTAAAGTTCTTATCATAAGAATTTTAATTAAAATAGTCAAAGATGCTGGTGTCTTGATCAAGTCCCCATGTGGATCAACATTGGAGGGTAAACACGTGGGCACTTGGTGGAACCCTTGATGGACTGCTGCCGGCAATCAGGATCAAGTTAGGATTAAGCGATCAGAGGTATGTTCCAATATCCTAATTTATATTATAAATACATATGATATGATTTAAATTCTAATAAGGTGATCCTAGGACTCGGGTTTGATTTTATGATTTCATAATTTTTGCTTTGAAATCCATGCTTCCGCTCGGTACACCAAATCCAACACTAGGTACCATAAATATGTGGTGTTTGATCTTGGGCATGGAGATATGGTGTGGAGATGAAGTTGGATTAACATGAAACACTTTCATGTTTAAGCCACCTAGAAAACCAATAGGTTTAAACCTAATTTGATTAGGTCAAGGCAATAGGGTTAGGATTAGCTCAAATAACTTTGGACTAAACCTAGTTGGAGACTTGGGTTAATTCATGTGTTAGCATGTCAATTAAACCTATAGGATTTTCAATAAATCAAATTAAATTAGACCATGATCATATCTCTAAGCGTGTAACCCATTGGATTTCATATCTAGTCGGTAGTAGACTTTAGCTCATGACCAAACTAATCCAATTAGAATAGGTCAGCCTAAATACACCAATTAATCAGAACTCTTTTAATTAACTGCTAAATTAAACTCTTTAATTCTTTGCAACTTTCCAAGTCAAGATTGATGTCTAGCAATATATCTTGATTACCCAGAAGATATAAAATTTAATAAAATATCAAAAATATCTTACAGTGATGAGTTACCATGCAATTCAATTCTTCGATCATACAATATCTTAAATGAGCTATGGGCATGATTCATGTCAAGCCCAAATACTTATCTATATTTATCTTGATCAAAAGATGATGACTCAGTAGATGATATATTAGATACTCTTTTTAATTATCATTCTGCCTAGGCCAAAGACTTCTTGAATCATCAACCTAAGAGATCATACAGGATGTTTTCTTCCCTTATAAGGACTGACTGATTCTTTATTGATTACTCATAATCTTCATGCACTCTTCACTATGTCCAGAATATCCCATATAAGGATCAGAGAGTAAAGCTAGAGAATGAACCAAAATATAGATTCATATATCTAAGGTATCATGATGATCTTAGGTCTAAGGATCACTTGTACTACTCCCACTAAAGAACAATCAACTGATACACATATAATGCTCCATCAAATGTTCTCTCAATTGGTCAATTCAGTGAACTCATTCTCTAATGTGCACCCGCATCCTTATATTAGTGTCATTACATAAGTAATTATGAGATCAACTATCCTCTCTATTGAGCATATACATTAGATGTGTTGATCTTACTGATATCATTAATCTCTGACTCACCGATCCTATAACTAAAAATATTTTAGATTAGGACTACCAAAGATTTAGGTCTCACTGGCATAATCTCATTATGGCCCTAAAACCACTGCTCTAATCTATGAGATTCATTATAATCTTAAACAAGTATTAAGATGCAGCAAATAATGTACCAAAATATCTAATTTTATTAATAATTAATATCAAATACATGGTTAGGAAGATAGAATACAAAAAATATCTCATCGCATCACGTGCTTGTAGGGCACTATTCTTTCAATCTTCCACTTGCACTAAAGCCAATCATCCTTATATTTGATGTCCATACAATCTAGGTGGCAATCAAACTGATGCTATGATAAGGTCTTAGTGAATAGGTCTACTATATTATTCTTAGTGTCAACTCGCTCTACGATCACATCTTATTTTTTAACAATCTTTCAAATGAGGTGGAATCATCTTAGGATATGCTTGAATTTGTGATGAGACCTCGATTCATTAGCTTGAGCAACAGCCCTAGTATTGTCACAATAAAGTGTCCTAGGATATTCAATCTCCAAAACCTCACCCTCTTCATCCAGATGGCTTCCCTAACAACCTCATTGGTAGCAATGTATTCTGCCTCAATAATCGAATCAGCTATAGTCTGTTGTTTGGAACTCTTCCATCTCACTACACTACCATATAGAGTAAATATATATGCTGATATAAATTTATTATCATCTAGATCGGATTGAAAATTAGAATCTATAAAATCTTCTAGTTTCAGATCAAATCCACCATAAATGAGAAAAGCATCTCTAGTCCTTCTTAAGTACTTGAAAATATTTTTCACAGCTTTCCAATGATCCTCTCCTAGATCTGTTTGAAATCTACTTACAACATCTAAAGCATAAGCTTCATCAGGTCTGGTACATAGCATAGTATATATAAATGATCCCACAATCAAAGCATGAGGGATAGAATTCATTTTCTTTCTCTCTTTCGGTATCTTAGGAGATATCTTATTAGAGAGATGTATGCCATGACTCATGGGTGAGTAACCTCTTTTACTTACATCCATGTTGAACCTCTTCAACACTAGATCTATGTACTAGGATAAAGCCAAGCATCCTCTTAGATCTATCCTTATAGATCTTTATACCAAGTATATAGGATGTTTCACCCAAGTCTTTCATGAAAAACTTTTGTGATAGCAAAGTTTTGACCAATTGCAACATAGGGATATCGTTCCCAATGAGCAGTGTGTCATCTACATACAAGACTAAGAATATAGTGGCACTTCCACTAGTCTTCTTATACATATATGGTTCATCCATGTTTTTGATAAAGCCAAACGATTTGATTGTCTCATCAATATGGATGTTCCAACTCCTTGATGCTTTTACTACTACAGTAAAGGGCTATGGCAGTGGTTCGAAACTACTACTGTAGTCCAAAAAATTACTGCCATAGGCTACGATAGTGATTACTTAATCATTGCCACTGTGGCTATCATCGTAGGTCTACGGTAGTGATTTTTACAGCAGTTACAATAATCACTGCCATATATCATGTATAGCAGTGGTTAGATAACCACTACCATAGACAAGCTATGATAGCAGTTAATCAACCACTGCTACAGCTTCTATTGCAGTGATTATGTAACCATTATAATAGGATCTATGGCAGGGTTACCTAACCGCTGTCATAGCTTGTCTATGGCAATGGTTACATAATCATTGCCATAGCTAGTCTATGGCAGCAATTACATAACCACTGCCATAGCCAATCTATGATAGTGGTTAAGTAATGGTTGCAATAGATCTAATACAGCAGTTGATATGAAACATATTGTAGTGGTTAGCATGCATAAAGTAGCAATTGACAACTGCTACCGTAGATTTTGAATAATAAAAAATATATATTTTTTAATTTTTATTTTTTTAATCTAATAAATATTGTTTAATATATAACATAAGAATATATCTAAAATAACATAAGAATATATGTGAAATACTTAAATTTTATTACTAAATAAAATTTATTATAATATTTTTTTTAAAAAAATACATCAAAAATCTACATCTAAATCTAAATTGTCATCACGAGAGAAGATGGAGTTAGAGTTGGAGGGGCTGGAGCTGTGGATGAGCTAGAGCTAGAGCGCTGGCCAACAGATCCTCAAGATCTATGAAGTCAGCTCCAAGACATGCAGAAAGTCTCGTCACCATAGTGGTCACGATGCTCTATAGTTGAGATGTGCGCTCCTCAATTTGAGTAGACCACTCCATAGCCCGAGCAGCCTACTCTATAGCTTGAGCTACCTACACCAATGCCTCAAGCTACTCCTGATTGACAATCTTGAAAGCATATGAAGAGATGTTCGTTTCAGACCAGTAGCTCATCAGCGTATATCCGAACCTGTATCCGATCCTTCCAGGGTGTTCAGAAGCCAAGACTTGAGATAGATGGTCATGGGGGCTAGAGGTGTCTGAACCCTTGCTTGCGAGCATGTTTAATTGCTCCTATAATTGCAAATTAAAATAAAATATTATAAAAAATTCTATAATACTAATCATACTAATATATTTATTACTTACAAAAATTCTTTCAATCATGGTATTCATCGACCTGCCTTTCTTATCCATATGGCTGGATCAAAAGATGGTGCTATGGATGTAAAGGAAAAAATCTTATTTTTTGGATTAGATTCATTTAGATCTGATTGGATGAATAGGAATATTTTAAAAATTTTTCTTTAAGATCCTAATCAAACCTGAGACTCTTCAGATCTAATGTTATTGATTTGATAAACTAAAATAAAATAAAAATTAAATTAAATCTAATTTAATTGTACCTTTATTTTGGATAATCCAATTATCTTATGATGATCTCGATGTTTACTTGAGATTTCGGATGTAGCCACGCAAGTGCCTGGCCTCCATCGGTATCCACTCAGATAGGTTCTGAAGATCCTCTTCTTCTTAATCAATCCTTCAAAAATTGGATCTAGATCTGATCTTGAAGATCTTCAAAAACTCTTTCAAAGAACAACCGTTGTCTCTTACAGCTGTGCTGCCTTCTTCCTTTCCTATCATCTTTCACTTGCTTGGATCGCACCTAACTCATGCCCAAAACCTCTTGGACATGGAGAGGAGAGAGAGGACCTGAGGGTGGTGTGGAGAAGGAGGAAGAAAAGCTTTGTGGCATGGGCTAAAGGCAGAAGCCCCCTATTCTAGGTGCAAACAGCATTTATATAGACCCTGCTGCACCATGCAGTGCCACATCATCCCAATCAATCATGGCTCTTTATGCAATCAGATCTAAATCTGATTGATGAAATGATATCATCTGATCTAATCAGATTAGAGTTCCTCAAAACTCTCCTTAGATGGTGCCAAGATTGGGTCAAACAAGTCTTCTTGGCGCCATTTAGTTTGATTCTCTGAAGCAATTGGAGTCTCATTTGTATGGGACTCCAAATATTATCCTCATGGGATGCACGCCTCCCTAGGCATGCACTCCTTGTCTGTCTACCTTTTAGTAGGGAAATAAGGACCAAAGTTCTCTCCTATGGATGCATGACACATGGGAAGATGTTTAAGTGTCAAAGGTCAACATTTGACCAAAGTCCAAAGATAAGATTTAGCAGGAGACAAAAAATGGCAGGTGTTGTTTCAAATTTTTTTTAATAAATTAAGATAATCCTTTTTTGACCTGGACAAGCTTCAGTCAAATCAAGTAAAGATTCCTGAGTAAGTTCAAACACATTTGGCTCAGTCGAGATAAGTTTTAATGATTGTTAAAGGAGAACATTAGGCTCAATCATGTGCTAGCATGATTTTCTTGAACCTAATTGAATCTTATTCAAATCAATTGAATTTGATTAGTCCAATTGATGATATCCAGATCCAAATTCTTATTTTTGTGATCTAGTTAGGTTCAGTTTCGTATGATAATAGGATATGTCATGATCTCTATCATCGACATCATCGAAACATCTTTCGATGGATCAAAACTTTTTTGATTCAGACAACTAGTATGATCGATCATCCAAATTATTCTAATTGCTCCCAAAATCCACCAGTGACATCTAGCAGCATATGGTGGCAACCCATCAGAACTAAAAATGAAAATCTTGGTACAGTTTTCTGTGTGATTAAGTTCCTCTATCTTAAGTTTCGATCAGATTAGGGTTAAGGTGATCTCGTCAAATCCTAATATCCATCATATGAATTAATCATTCGATTCAAGTCCAATGTCTAAACCCTAATAAAAATTCTTTCTATTATTTCACTCTATCATGGCCATGGGCTTATGGACTTGATTCTCATGATCATCATAGGGCTGCTACTCTTCTACCGAGATAGATAGATCCTCCATCGGTGCAATCTAATTCCTACAATGAACATGCTATAGCCAACATTCACCTCAGGATTTTGAATGGCTAGGAGTCAGTTATGGTGTAGTCAAACTATAACAGCCTCAAGGTGAGCTGCCGATGCACCTCAGGTTAAAGAACCAGACACACCAATGCAGTTTCGAGCCAGTCATCGACGAGAAGATAGACTTTCTCATGACTGCTCGAGGTGGTTACGCTCAGTGTCCTCATTTTTAACGAGTATTTGTACTCTCGCTTCTATGTCTCTACATAGTAGACTTAAGACTCATCTATCCTAAAGAAGTGATCGTACGCCAACCTTCCAGATCAATCACCATCTTCATGATGATCCTACGATCGAAAGCATTTTATGAGTTAATAATTAAAATTCATGTCTTAAATTTTTAACTCTTGAAAATATGAACTATCATTGCCATTAACTCAAGGGATGTATCATAGATACTTTTAAATACACATTATGATAAAAAATAAATTATTTTATTATTTATAGTTAAAATTATAATTTTATCCTTAGAAGTGTATTACAAGTATCAGCCAATCTAGCTTCAAGGGCACACATATCTAACAAACTCCCACTTGACCTAAAGTCAATTAGCTGCAAATCTAATTTCCATCTTCTCAAGGTGGGCTTTGATCTTCTGCTGGCCCAACAACTTTGTAAGTGGGTCTATCATATTATCTGTAGAGTTGACTCTCTTGACCTCGATGTAATCTTTCTCACGGTAATCGCGGATGAGGTGGTATCGCCGCTCGATGTGTTTGAATTTTTGGTGAGACCTTGGCTCCTTAGCTTGAGCTATGACGTCATTATTGTCGCAGTACAGAGGAATGACATTCGATGGCATCACTCCGATCTCTATGATAAATTTCTTATAGCAGAATATCTCTTTTATAGCTTCTGATGTAGCGATGTACTCTGCTTCCATGGTGGAATCCGCTATTACTGTCTGCTTGAAACTCTTCCAACTGACAGCACCATCATTACACACAAACAGACTTTCAGATGTTGACTTTTGATCATCTATATCAGACATAAAATTTGAGTCTATATACCCCTGGACTTGGAGTTCTGTGAGCTCAGAAGTTGCACTCCCTAGTCTTGGAAACATAAGAAAATAGATCATGAAAAGATGGGAGTGAGCCGAAAGAAGAATTAGTCTCAATAGTAAAGTTCAGAAATTGGGTCGGCTCAATTGGAAACACGATCGACTCAGTCCAGGATTGGGTTGGTTGGGTTGGCTCTATTTTTGTGGGTTATTATTTTGTGTACGTGGGTTGTTTGAATTTGGAGAGTTTTTCTATGAGCTTGGGCTTGATCCTTTGTAAAGTATATATACTGAAAATAGATCAAGATTGTAAGAGTACTAAAATATACTGATTAAAAGCTCTTTTCTCCTAAAAATCTCTTCCTCTCTTCTTCTCTATTTCTTGATTTATTTGATCGTGCTTCCGTAGAGATCTCTAAGAATTACTTTCTTGATTGCTTGGCTAATCACCAACAGCCATATCGATTCGTGTGGGAAGAGCGCATATTCTCAATATTTGATATCAAAGTGGTGTTGCGTGGGAGAAAGGAAGACACCCAGGATTTACTATATCTAGGATCTGTTGCACCAAATTTTATCCTAAAACTTCTAGTTTGCTTTGTGGTTGTCTCTAGATTGAGGTGGAGATTGTTTATATGGAGGAACGGTGATACAGAAGTTTGGAAAGAGGATCTAGGACTAGTTAGATCTTCTGTGAAAGATAGTTTTACTGGTGTGTGATCATGATGGGTGTTAGGAATTTATTCTTGACTTGTTTGAAGTCATGGGATCAAATGGATTCAAGATGGATTTTGAGAAGTTCGACGGCAAGAAAAACTTTTATCTTATGGTAGCAAAGAGTAAAGGACTTGTTGATTCAATAGAGGATCTATAAGGTCTTGACAAATAAAAAGCCGAAAAAGATCAGTGCTGAGGATTAGGAAGAGTTGGAGGAAATTACTTTTAGCACGATCCGAATGTGCTTGGTCGATCAGGTTTTGCCTAAGATTTGCATAGAAACTACGGCAAAGAAGCTCTGGGAGAGATTGGAGAATACATACATGGAGAAGAACATGACAAACAAGCTATGGTTGAAAAAATAGCTGTATAGTTTGAGGATGTCCGAAGGTGGAGATTTTGTTGTACATATCTAAAGGTTCAATCTGGTGTGTTCTGAGGTGATGAGTTTGGATGTGAAGATCGATGAGGAGGATGGGGCATTGCTGCTATTATGTTCTCTTTCAGGTTCGTATGATGGTCTCATAGCAACTTTAGTTTATGGGAAGGAGATCCTAAACTATGAAGTGGTTGTTGGTGTGCTCAGATCAAATGAGCAAAGAAAGAAGATCTGCAAGGGAGACCCTAAGTCTGAGATCTTGGCTGTGAACGAAAGACAGGAAAGATCAAAGGAGAAGACAAGAGGAAAATCCAAGGGCAGGTCAATATTTTACGATCAGAGGAAGATGACATTGAAATGTTATAAATATCATCAATCTGGACACCTGAGGAGAGACTATCCCCTTTTGAGATCAGAAAAAGGGAAGGCCAACAGGAGATGATATAGCTTCTATGAGCAGTAGAGAAGACTTGCTAGTTATATCAGATGGATCCATAGAGTGCGATACTATGTGGATATTAGATTTAGTATGCTCGCACCACTATACTTCTCATCGGTAGTGGTTTGTTACCTACCAGAAGGTCGATGATGGAAGTATGAGCCTTGGAGATGATTACTCATGCAAAGTACCTAAAATTGGCTCTATCAGAATGAGGATGTACGATGGGATCATTCATATATTATCAAATGTCAGGTATGTACCAGAGTTGAAAAAGAATTTGATTTCTTTGGGCTACTTGGAAGAGCAGGGTTATACTTTTAGTAGCCAGGCTAGGAGTGGATGTCTGAAAATTTTCAAAAGAGCTTTGGTAGTGATGAAAGGTAGAAGATTGAGTAACAATCTTTACAGAATAGAAGGTTCAATGGTAAATGATAGTGCAGAGGTGCTAGTAGTGGCATAGGAGGAGCAGATTTTACAACAGCTATGGCACTATCGGATGGGTCATATGAGTGACCGTAGGCTCACAGAACTGAGTAGAAGAGGTATGATCCCAGCCCTGAAGAAGGAGGGCACAGATTTTTGTAAGTCGTATATCTTTAGCAAACAGCATAGGATGAAGTTTGCCAGAAGTACCATGAGCAGCAAGAGAGTGCTGGATTTAGTGCACTCGGGTGTGTGGGGATCAGCTCCTGTATCAGCTAGAGGTGGAGCAAAATACTTTATTACTTTTATTGATGATTTCTCAAGGAAGGTATGGGTTTATCTGATCTAAAAAAAATTAGAGATGTTTGCCCGGTTCAGAGCCTGGAGAGCTGAAGTAGAGAAAAACTCAGGGAGATAGGTAAAGTGTCTGAGGTTGGACAATGGAGGGGAGTATACTAGCCTGGAGTTAGGAGGTACTATGAGAAAAATGGCATCAAACACCATTACACGGTGAGGATGACTCCCCAACAGAATGATATCATGGAGAGGATGAATCGGACACTGATCGAGAAGACACGGAGTTTGAGGCTATAGACATCACTCCCAAAGTCCTTTTGGGGCACAGCCTATGCACAATGGAGGCAACTGAGATGAGCAAATTGGACCTGAAATCTCAAAAGATGACATTCATAGGGTATCCACAAGGAGTCGAGGGATACCTATTGTGGGACTCTCAGGCACAGAAGTCAATGATCAACAGGAATGTTATCTTTGATGAAAAGAGCATCTTGAGGAGGTCTGGGATAGATGGAACTGGAGAAACAAAGGTAAATAGTGATGGCCAGTTAGAGAATGATGGCATGCAGGTTACATCCACTTACAGGAGTGTTCGTGTTGAGGTGGAGCTGGGCAGAAAAGTATTATCTCAGATTGAAAATCAGCATGGAGAATCGATAGTTCAGACTGATGTGCAGGAGCGGCCACAGACATTCAGCAGAGATGTGCTAGTGGAGTGGCTTTGCACAAGCCCTAGCATACTATTAGGAGACCGGTTAGATATAGAATTGATGAGGTTATCTCCTATGCACTCATCACTGGTAATGGAGATTCAAAGAATTATGCAAAGGCCATGGAGAGTGAGGATCATGATTCATGGATGTAGGCCATGATGGAGGAGATAGAATCACTTGAGAAGAATCAGACATGATAGCTGGTGGATCTTCCAGAGGGTGCTCAATCTATTGGCTCAAAGTGGGTGTTGACAAAGAAAGAAGCACCTTTAGAACAAGGTGGAGTCAGATTCAAAGCAAGACTGATAGCAAAGGGATACTCACAAAGAGAATGGATTGACTACATAGAAATTTTCTCTCCTATGGTACGTCATACATCTATTCGAGTTTTGCTGTCACTAATGGTACAACATAACATGGAAATGAAATAGATGGACGTGAAGATGGCCTTCCTTCATAGGACTTTGGAGGATAGAATCTACATGAAGCCAGATGGTTTCATGGAGATGGGATAGGAAGAAAAGGTATATTTACTCAAGAAGTCTTTGTATGGTTTGAAACAATCCCCTCGTCAGTGGTATCGAAGGTTTGATAGCTTTATCTTAAGCCTGGGTTTCAGTAGATGTGAACATGATTATTGTGTCTACATCAAGGATGTAGATGAGGAGGATACTCTGTACCTATTATCGTATGTAGATGATATGCTCATATCCAGTAGAAGCATAGATGCTGTGAAAAGGTTGAAAAGGGCATTATTATCTAAATTTGAGATGAAAGATTTGGGTCCAGTTGAGAAAATCCTTGGAATGGAGATTTGCAGAGATAGGTGCAAAGAAATGCTCCATTTGTCATAAGAAAAGTATGTCTAGAAGGTTCTGTAGAGGTTTGGGATGGAGAAGGCCAAACCTGCAGAGATGCCATTGTCGAGCCATATGTCTCTCTTCAGGTTACAATGCCTCCTATTACAAGAGGAGAGAGAGTACATGAAATGAGTTCCTTATGCAAATGCTGTAGGTAGTATGATGTACACTATGGTGTGCTGTAGACCAGATATAGCACATGCTGTGAGCACGGTTGGTAGATACATGGCTAACTCTGGGAAGGAACACTAGAAAGCATTGAAATGGATATTGAGATATCTGCATGGAATAAGAGATTATGGTTTGGTATTTGGTGGGCAGTCGGAAGGATTTGGAGAACAATATATGAAGATGTATGAAGGTTTAGGTCCTTTGGAAGGATTTGTTGATACAAATTATGCTGGTGATCTTGATACAATGAGGTCTACTATTGGATATCTCTTCTACGTATATGGTGGACCGATGTCTTGGAGATCAACCCTTCAGCCAATCACGACCTTATCTACCATAGAGGCTGAGTACATTGGGATAACAGAGGCTGCAAAGGAAGCCCTTTGGCTTGGAAGACTGATTGATGAGTTAGGGGTGGAGCAGAGCAAGGTTACACTATTCAGTGATAGTCAGAGTGCTCTATTGTTGGCATAGAATCCACTCTATCATGCATGCACAAAGCATATAGATGTGAGGTATCATAGGATCAGAGAGTTGGTGGAGGAAGGTGAAGTAGAACTGATGAAGGTTCATACTATGGAGAATCAGTCTGATGCACTCACGAAGGTACTCTCTAGAGATAGCTTTCAGAGATGTGTGGCATGGATGGATCTATTGAGAAGAGATAAGTTCATAAGAACTTGAAAGTACCTAAGTGGAGAATGTGAGCTCAGAAGTGGCACTCCCAAGTCTTGGAAATATAAGAAGATAGTTCATGGAAAGACGGAAGTGAGTCGGAAGAAGAATCAGTATCAATAGTAAAGTTCAGAAACTTGGCTGGCTCACTCTAAGATTGAGCCGGCTAGTTGGAAACTGGGTCGGCTAGGTCTCGGAGAAAAATTCAGATAGAGAGCAGCATTTTTGGACTGTTGGCATGGTACATAACTGGGTCGTCTCAGTCTTGACTAAGCCGACCCAGTCACAGGTTAGCCGACTCAGTCTGAAATTGGGTCGGCTCAATTTTCACAGATTATTATTTTAGTACATGGGTTGTTTGGGTTTGGAAAATATTTCTATGAGCTTAGGCTTGACCCTTTGTAAAGTATATATATTGAAAATAGGTCAAGATTGTAAGAGTGCTGAAATATACTGAATAAAAGCTCTTTTCTTTCGAAAATCTCTTCCTCTCTTCTTCTTTATTCCTTGATTTATTTGATCGTACTTTCACAGAGATCTTTAAGAAGTACTTCCTTGATTGCTTGGCTAATCACCGATAGCCATGCTGATCCATGTGGGAAGAGCGCATATTTCCAACAAGTTCTCCATTACCAAAAACCAACAACATATCCTTAGTTCTTCTTAAGTACTTAAGGATACATTTCACAGAAGTCCAGTGTTCTTCATCTAGATTCGACTGATATCTGTTCGTGACACTCATAGCATGGGTTATATCAGGTCGTGTACATAACATAGCATACATGAGGCTCTCTATTGCTGAAGCATAAGGGATCTTGCTCATGCATTCAATCTCCTCAGATGTGTTGGGACACATTTTCTTGGAGAGATGAATGCCATGTCTGAAGTATACTAATCTCCTCTTAGAGTTTGCCATGCTAAACCTCTTTAACACTTCCTTTATGTACATCTTATGTGAAAGACCTAGCATCCTATTTAGTCTATCTCTATAGACCTTAATTCCTAGAATGAAGGATGCTTCTCCTAGGTCTTTCATGGAGAATTCTTTAGATAACCATATTTTAACTATGGTCAACATGAAAATATCATTCCTAATAAGGAGGATATCATCCACTTATAGTACGAGGAGGATAACAGTGCTCCCATTGATCCTTTTGAAAATATATGGTTCCTCCTCGTTCTTGATGAAATTAAATAATTTGATCACATCATTAAAATGAGTATTCCAGCTCCGAGATGTTTGCTTAAGTCCATATATGATCCTTTGTAGCTTGCGTACTTTATGATCAGCATTACTGGATGTGAAACCTAACGGCTGTTCCATATAGATATCTTCCTCAAGCTATCCATTTAAGAATGCCGTTTTCACGTCCATTTGTCATATTTCATAATTAAAATAGACTGCAATAGCAAGCAATGTATGGATGGATTTTAGCATAGCTACTGACGAAAAGATATCCTGATAGTCAATGCCTTCATGCTAACTATACCCTTTTGCCACTAATCTGGCTTTGAATGTCTCCACATTTTTATCTACACAATCTTTCTCTTGTAGATCTATTTACACCCAATAGGTACTATACCTTCAGGTGGATCTACTAAGGTCTAGACTTGGTTTGAGTGCATCGAGTCAATTTCTGACTTCATTGCCTCTAACCATTTCTTGGAATCGATATCCAATATCACCTCATCATAGGTTTTGGGATCATCACCATGGACCCCATTACCTACGAGGAATATTTCATCTACTTCCTCTAAAATAGTACCTAAAATATTTCATCTAAATTACTTCCTCTAAAATATTTCATCTACGAGGAATATTTCCATTACCTCTCAGGAGGATGGAAAATTTTTTTCGATCTACAAGGTGGAGGAGGTAGTGATTGTATTGGCTCAACCTGATTTGGTTTCATAGGGTCCTTAGCTCATTGCTCTTGTGAGACTTTCTTCTCAAGCTTGATCTGCTTTCCAATGCCGCCATCTTAATAAACTATTTTTCAAGAAAATGGCATGCCGACTCACAATCACATTGTGGTCTTCTAAAATGTAGAAATAATATTCTAATGACTCTTTAGGATATCCTATAAATCGAGCTCTAAAGGACCTATAGTCTAACTTGTCCGCTTGTTGTCTTTTGACATAAGTCGGACAACCCCAAATTCTGAGATGACTCAGACTTGGTTTCTTACCATGCCATATTTCATACGGTATGGTAGGAACAATTTTAGAGAGAACTCTATTCAGTAAATATGCAGCAGTTAACAGACTATGTCTCCAAAAAAAATTAGGGAGATCTATGAAGCTCATCATGGATCGAACCATATCTAATAGGGTTCGGTCCCTCCATTCTGAAACTCCATTGAGTTGAGGTATTTCAGGTGGAGTCCATTGAGAGACTATGCCATTTTGCTTGAGATAGTTCAAAAATTTTCGACTAAGGTATTCACCTTCTCGATCTGATCGAAGAACCTTAATGGATTTTTTAGTTTGCTTTTCAACTTCATGTCTGAATTTCTTGAACTTTTCAAAAGCTTCAAACTTGTGTCTCATAAGATACACGTACCCATATTGAGATAAATCATCGATAAAGGTTATGAAGTAGTCAAAGTTGCCTCTAGCCGGCACATCAAATGGGCCGCATACATCAATATGTGCTAGGTCAAGTAGATCTATGGCCCTTTCTCCATGTCCTACAAAAGGGAGCTTAGTCATTTTGCCATAAAGACATGGTTCATAAATTAGATATGACTCGAAAATCAATAGACTTAATAGCCCGATTTTCTCCAATTTGTTAATCCTATCTCTGCTATATGACCTAACCTTAGGTGCCATAGATACCTATCATTTGGACTATCCCTGGGTCATTTGATTTTATGGCATTCACATTTTGCTTGATATTAAAGATAGATACATCAATATGTAACTGATAGAGACCGTTAATGAAAAAACCACTTGTAATTTTATTTCTTTCATAAAGAATATTACAATGATCCTTAAGAAAACTAATTACATAGTTTTCTTGTGCTAAACATGAAATAGAAATCAAATTTCTTCTTGCAGTAGGAACATAATAATAATTCTTAAGTACTAAATCTAAGCCAGATGGTAGTCGAAGAGGGTAGGTTCCTATGACCACAGCAGCAATTCTTGCTCCATTTTCGATATGTAGGATCATCTCACCATCCCTCAGCCTCCTGCTATCCTTAAGATCATGCATGAAAATGCACAAATGATCACTAGAACCAGAGTCAAGCACCCAACTGGATGTAGAAAAAACCGTAAGATTAGATTCAATAATGAGCATAGCTCCAGAAGGATCTGTCTCCTTCTTGTTCTTCAGGATGGTCAGGTATGTAGGATAGTTCTGCTTTCAGGGGCTGTCAGTATTATAATGAAAATACTTTTCTTTATCAGCGGCCTTCTTCTTCAGCTTTATCTTCTTTTTCTTTCTTTATTCCATCTTCTATTTTTTTACAAACTTCTTCTTCTTTCCAAAAAATTTTTTTTTAGAAGAAGTCCGGTCCATAGCAAGTACTGAGCCTTTAGAACCTTTCATAGAAATCTCAGCAGTAACCAGCATATTCGTAAGCTCGGCTAGAGTATTCTGAAGTTCATCCTAGTCTAACTTCACTCCGAGCTTCTCAAGCTCTTCCAAGTCCTTGATTATCATCAAACAATGATCTTGGACTGATTGCCCATCACGTATTTTAGCCTTAAACAGTCGTTTAGTGACCTGATATTTGGCTACACGACTCTGTTCACCAAACAACTCTTGCAGATGAGCCAACATTTAATGAACAGTCTTGATATCTTCATGTTGACACTAAAGCTCATCAGACATCGAGCCCAACATGTAGTATCTAGCCTTATTATCTTCATCCATCCATTTATCAAGAATTGCTCTCTGTTCAGCGGATAGATGAGCTAGTAAGATGGGGGGATCCTGGTCTAATACATGAGTCAACTTCTTAGAATCTAAATTAATTTTGAAGTTTTGGAGCCAATCCTTATAATTAGATCTGATCAGTTTATGGGTGTTCAAGATATGGGCTAGTGGGTTGGACGTAGATATTTTTTTTTTCTATAGAGAGTCAAAGTTTCTAGTTAGATTTTATAATTAAGACTTGATCAATTTATTTAAAAATTTAATTTTTAAACAAATTAGCTTTCACTATTTTTTTGGATTCCTACACTTCCTCTATAGAGATGCAAAAATCTCCATGATTACTGATTTCTTGTGGGTGGTGCAGTCCCACAAACTGACTCATCACCTCACCTAACAGTTATTGATGATGGGTTAGCCAATGAGTGAACAACTCTTGTCCAATGATTCTCTAATCATGGTGCACCCAGGCTTGGTCTCTAATTCATGAATCTCACGTTGCCCAAAATATTGATCCATTTCTTAGTTAAGTTAGACCCACCATTTGCACATATTGGATTTCTAATTGGATCTCTCATCATATCCAGAATATTGAGCCCAATCCATCCTCCAGCCCATGGCATCCAATTCCCAATAGACATGGTTGCATCTTTCTGGTGCAATTGAACCACTGTGACTAGCCGAGAACAATCAACCCTAGGAAGGACCCACACATCTACAATGATGGAAGACCTTAGACTTAATCTTTTTTTAGGAAGATTTGATTTAGGTCTCTTTAAACTTGACTTGACATAGCCATAACCATTATGACTAACCTAGTGGCATGGGTTAGCTCGGATTGTTAGTCATCTTAGATCAAGATTGAGTCGATAAATATGGTCAGGTAAGTGAGATCGGTGGAAGGGATATGCCATTAACTCGACAAGAATGCATTCAAGTCGAGTAGCTTCTAATTAAAAACTAATCGATCGTATCCGCCAAACTTACCTTAGACACCAAATTGTTGAGCCAGAACCAATTGGGTTAGTCTACAATCCAGACTCTAACCACTGAGCCTAATTAGGTCTTAACTTGATCGATCACTCATGCGACTCAATCTTGATCCAGACTTAATTCTATTAGACCGATCAATTTAAGCACTCTTGATCTCATCTAATCGACTCTTGATTTGGTTTAATCAACCACTAGACCTAATTGAGCTACCCAAGCCCGAACCCAATTTTATGAATATGTTCTAGATTCAAAAATTCTTAATTTTAGATCTAATATATTTTATAATCTTAATTCTTAATTAAATTTAGGGTTCATAAATAAAATATGTATATAAAATCCTAGGGTTTTAAGATGTAAGGATTTGCAGAAAATAAGTTTTAGATTTTTTATTAAGGACGAACGTGCAGCACCCCTATACATTATAAGAACACCCCATCGTAAGAATATCCCATCGAATGAGAGGAGAGAGCATTTAAACTCTACTTCATTCTTATGACTGGACAGCCAAGGAAAATGCCTTAATCAGAAGCATGATAAATCTACAAAACTAGTTAGATCTACATCATATATCACATATATAAAAATTGATCTAACTAAAAATATATTTTGCATACATCTCATGTACCATATCATACATATTTTTAGATCTAAATTATCTCATAAACATCTAAAAAATAAGATTTAAATTTGATCATATTAAATTAAAATTTATTCTAGATAATTTTGTAGAACTATTCTACAACTAGTCTAAACATGCATCTATCATATCTTATATGAACAAATTAAATAAATTTATTTTTTATTTTTTAGATCTAATTATAATATTTATAGTATTAAAAAATAATAAATAAATAGATTTAAAAATAATAATTAATTAAATTAAAATTATGATCATATTAGATTATACATAGAATAATTCTATTCCTAGTCTAGTCATGCATCTCATACATCTTAGATCTAGATTATTTAATTTTTAATTTTTTGATTTTAGATCTAATCACATCTTATGTGACATTTAAAACTATCTAATTATTAGATTAAAAATAAATTAAAACTAGATCTAATAAATTTTGGAATCTTTCTCTGATACTAGTTGAAGAAAAAAATCTTATTTTTCGGATCAGATTCATTTAGATCTGATTGGATCAAGAGGGATATTTAAAAAATTTTTCTCTAAGATCCTAATCAGATATGAGACTTTTCAAATCTGATCTTATTAATTTGATAAAATATAATAAAATAAAAATTAAATTAAATCTAACTTAATTGTATCTTTATTTTGGATAATCCAATTATTCTATGATGATCTCGATGTTTGCTTGAGATTCTAGATGTAGCCACGCAAGCGCGTGGCCTCTACCGATATCTACTCAGGTAGAATTTGGAGATCTTCTTCTTCTCAATTAATTCTCCAGAAACTAGATCTAAATCTGATCTTGAAGGTCTTCAAAAACTCTTTTGAAGAACAACCATTGTCTCTTACAACAGTGCTGTCTTCTTTCTTTTCTGTCGCCTTTCACTTACTTGGATCGCACCTAACTCGTGGCCAAAACCTCTTGGGCATGGAGAGGAGAGAGAGAATCAGAGGGTGGCATAGAGAAGGAGGGAGAAAAGCTTTGTGGCATGCGCTAAAGGTAAAAGCCTCCTATCTAGGCACAGACAGGGTTTATATAGACCATGCTGCGCCATGCAGTGCCACATTATCCTAGCCAATCACAGCACTTTGTGCAATCAAATCTAAATCTGATTGGTGGGATGACATCATCTGATCTAATCAGATTAGAGTCCCTCAAAATTCTCCTTAGATGGTGCCAAGATTGGGTCAAACAAGTCTTCTTGGCTCCATCTAGTTTGATTCCTTGAAGCAACTGGAGTCCCATCTGTGTGGGACTCCAAATCTTATCCTTATGGGGTGCACGCCTGTCTAGGCATGTGCCCCTTGCCTGTCTACTTTTTAGTAGGGGGACAAGAGCCAAGGTTCTCTCCTATGGGTGCATGACGTATGGGCAGATGCCTAAGTGTCAAAGGTTAACATTTAACCAAAGTCCAAAGACAAGATTTAGTAGGTGACAAAAAATGGTAGGTGTTGTCTCAATTTTTTTTCATAAATTAAGATAATCCTTTTTTGACCTAGATAAGCTCCAATTAGACCAAGTAAAGGTTCTTGAGTGAGCCCAAACATATTTGGCTCAGTTGAGATAAGTTTTAATGATTGTTAAAGGAGAATATTGGGCTCAATCATGTGCTAGCATGATTTTCTTGAACCTAATTGAATCTTATTCAAATCAATTGAACTGGGTTAATCCAATTGATGATATCCAGATCCAAACTCTTATTTGTATGATCCAGTTAGGTTCAGTTCCATATGGTAATGCGATATGCCATGATCTCTATCATCGACATCATCGAAATACCTTCCGATGGATCAAAACTTTTCTGATTCAGACAACTAGTATGATCTATCATCCAAATCATTCTAATTGCTTTCAAAATCCACCAGTGACACCTAGCAGCATATGGTGGCAGCCCATTAGAACTGAAAGTGAACCTTTCAGTGCAGTTTTCTGTGTGATTAAGTTCTTCTATCTTGAGCCTCGACCGAATTAGGGTTAAGGTGATCTCGTCAAACCCTAATATCCATCATATAAATTAATCATTTGATTCAAGTTCAATGTGAAAATCCCAATAGAAACTCTTTCTATTATTTCACTCTGCTATGGCCATGGGCTTATGGACTTGATTCTCATGATCATCATAGGGCTGTTCCTCTTCTACCGAGGTAGATAGATCCCCTATTGGTGTAGTCCAATTTTTATAATAAACATGCTATAGCCAACACACACCTCAGGGTTCCAAATGGTTAGGAGACTAAGTTATGGTGTAGTCAAATAATAACACTCTCAAGGTGAACTATCGATGCACCTCAGATCAAAGAACCAGACACACCACTGCAGCTTCGAGCCAGTCATCGACGAAAGGTAGACTTCCTTATGACTGCACGAGGTGGTCATGCTTAGTGCTCTCATTCTCTAATGAGTATTTATACTCTCACTTCGATATCTCTATACCATAGTCTCAAGACTCATTTATCCTAAAGAAGCAATCGTACACCAACCTTTTAGATCAATCACCATCCTCATGATGATCCTTCGGTCGGAAGCATTTTATGAGTTAATGAAAATTCGTATCTTAAATTTTTAACTCTTGAAAATATGAACTATCATTACCATTAACTTAAGGGATGTATCACAGACACTTTCAAATATACATTGTGATAGAAAATAAATTATTTTATTATTTATAGTTAAAATTATAATTTTATCCTTAGAAGTGTATTACAAGTGTCAGCCAATCTGACTTCAAGGGCACACATATCTAATAGGATGGACATCACTTCCTTTCTCGTCAACTATAATAATAGATCAATTTATTAAAAATATTAAAAAAATATTAATTTAATTTATAAATTAAAATTTAGAATTCATTGCCACTCTATGCACACTACTAGCTATAAACTAATGGCCTAGAGTGTGCATGTACTGCTGAGCCATCTGGTTCTCTTGATTTTGATGGAAGATAGTCTAAAAAATATTTAAATCATAGGTATTTAAATAACAAGTATTTAAAAAGTATTCAAATATAATTTTAAGTATATTAAAAAATTTAAAAGTTCAAAATTAAATCTGAAACTCCTAGCTCCTCTAATCCCTAATCATCCCCTCCCACTGACTCGGAAGATAGTCCTGTATCTAAGGAACTGTTATGGTATCAATTTACTGTGATACCAAACTGTTGGGATATCAACAACTCTGATACCGCTTGTTAAGAATCTAGTACCAAATTATTACAATAGAAAGAAAAAAATATAAAATAAAAAAATAATTAAGTACGTAGATCAGCCTAAAAGCTCGCCTCCATGGGACATGCAAAGCTTCACTATGAATGAAAAAAATAGGTACAAGAGGAGAACACCCACTCTCAACTCATTATAGATAAATTTCTCTCAACTAGAATCTATCCTTATAAAAGCTCTCTCAGAATCCCAAGGAGATCTACAGAAGCTACAAGATGATCTGTCCTTATAGCCTCCTCATCGGATGCTATGCACTTATTGCTTCTCTCTCTCGTGGGTTGCACGTACTCAGCGCTCTGCCAAGCTTCTCTCGACGACTGCTAGAGCCTCTCTATGTGCCTCTCACACCACATACACCATCTTTTTTGCTCTACAGCATCTCAGCTCTTTAAATAGGATGAGAATCTTCTTCTCAGTAGTTCATAGGAGTTCTAATAGGACTTGTTCTCTTAATATGAGTCGAACATGTCCTTGATAGAGTCTTGAAATATTTTTCGATCTTCAGATCATAACTAGAACCCTCCATGGCTGCTGGATCCTATGGTCCATGCACAACTCTCATAGATTCTTTGGATTAATCATAATCCAAGTCCAAACTAAGAAACCCCATTGTATTCTATTCGCCTCCATCGAGCCGACTCGGTGAAATATCAAGCTGGCTCGATTGCATCTCTTTTGGACTCCTACTGTCTATCTGCCTGAGAGAGCTAATTCGACTATGGTTTGAGTTGGCTCGATCTCAATCCAAGCTGGCTCGATCGCGTATCAAAGCCAGTCCGACTGCTATGCTGAAAACTGATTCTCTTCTTATTGTGGGTTGAATTCAAGATGTCAAATCCTAACAATCTCTACCTCGACTCAACATTCAACCTCCACCTGACTTTGAGAGCTTATGATCCATCTCGTCCCCATGCCCTAGGGCATGCCTGTTGATCATGGATGGGCAAACATGGGAGTCAAGCTAGACCACTCGATCCTACCTCTATCATGAGATTTGTCCACTTTGACCAAAGACCTGCTCGAGAAATTTTTCTATGGTAATAGGAACTTCACTTTGCGACGTTGCCTCTTGTCCTCCCTAGTCTCCTGTCTCATACTCGATCCATCTCCACTTGGAGCTCCACCTTGCACTAAGCTCCTTCTAGCTCCTGAAGCTCCACCTCGCATTGAGCTTTTTGGTAGATAATAATGTCCTCTTATCTTCTTCTTTCCTTCCAATCACCCTATCTCCGTGCATGGCCTTCAGGATTCCATCATCAGCTATCCATCTATAGCCATTTAAATGTAGTCTACTTAGTGAGACAAGATTCTGCTTGAAATCAGATATGTATCGAACCTCTCCCAATCTTTTCACTGCACCATCATGTATCTTTCAGCTGATCATCTCGATCTCTCTAATCATATAGCTCGATCCATCTGACAGATAAACAATGCTATCACCATGCTCCAGGGAGTCAAACTACTCCTTTCTGCAATAAACATAATATGTTCATATAGAATCTAAAATTCACTGCTGGAAAGAACTAGATACCTCATTTGATATCTCCAAGACATTATCCTCTAACTCGCTACTGGCTGTCATTGTAGTAGCCCTCGTCCAATCTTGGAGTTGTGGACAATCCTTGACTTGATGCCCCAACTCTTCACACTTGTAGCATCTGATCTTGCTAGGATCCCTCGTCTTAGATCTGGATTGTCCTCCTCACGATCCTCTATCGCTCGATCTACTACCTCTTCTTCTTCAGAAATTGCCAAAGCTGAGCTGCCACCATCTAAGCTCGAAGCTAGGTTCTTCCTCCTAAGAATCTTGTTCTGGAGTATCATTGCAGTGACCTCATCCATTTTGATGGTGCTCTTTCTTTCTAGAAGAGCAGTCACCAAGGACTCATATGAAGGAGGGAGTGATGCTAGCAAGACTAATGCCCTTGTCTTCTCCTTAACTTTTGCATCAATGTTGAGGAGGTCGGTAAGAATCTTCTGAAAGTTGGATAGATGCTTTCGCATGCTCTGGCCTTCATCCATCTATAGTTGATAGAACTGTCTCCAAAGAAATAGCATCTTGGTGAGCGACTTCGTCATGTATAACTCCTCGACCTTCGAACACAGCACCATCAAAAAAATCTCATCAAGTACATGGATCATCACATCATCCACTAGGTACAAGCGGATCGTGCTCATTGCCTACATCTGGATTCGCTTCCAATTCTTTACCTCTATGGTTGCTGACGTCTCATCATATAAGAGAGCATTGATCGACCTATGTTGGATGAGGACATCCTTTATTTTTGTTTTCCATAAGAAGAAATTACCCTTCCCATCAAATCTATTAATCTCCACCTTGATTGTGCTTATCTTCTCTATATTCCTCAATCTCTATCCACTGCTATAATCTATGCTTTGGTACTATCTAACTTTGATATCAATTATTGTGCTATCAACTAGCTCCAATACCAAACTATTGGGATATTAGGTACTTTGATACTACTTGTTAAGGATCTAGTACCAAATTATTATGATAGAAAGAAGAAAGAAATAAAATAAGAAAATAATCAAGTACATGGATCAGTCTAAAGGCTCACCTCCATGGGGCATGCAAAGCTTAACTATGAAAGAGAAAAATAGGTACAAGAGGAGAACACTCATTTTTAACTCATCATACATAAATCTCTCTCAATTAGAAGCTACTCTCAAAAAAGCTCTCTCAGAATCCTAAGGAGATCTATAGAAGCTATAAGATGCTCTGCCCTCGTAGCCTCCTCGTCGGATGCTATGCACCTGTTGCTTCTCTCTCTTGTGAGCTGCACGTACTCGACACTCTACCAAGCTCCTCTTGATAGCTATCTGAGCCTCTCTACATACCTCTCATACCATATGCACCACCTTTTTTGCTCTACAACACCTCAGCCCTTTAAATAGGATGAGAATCTTCTTTTTAGTAGTTTATAAGAATCCTAACAAGACTCGTTCTCCTAATATGAGTTGAACATGTCCTTGATGGAGTATTAAAATATTTTTTGACCTTCAAATCATGACCGTAATCCTCCATGGCTGTTGGATTCTGTGGTCCACGTGCAACTCCCGTAGACTCCTTGGATTAATCATAATTTGAGTCTAAATAGAAAAAACTCCATCATGTTCTGTTTGCCTCCATCAAGCCAGCTCAGTCAGGGGTCGAGCTGGCTCGACTGCATCTCACTCGAATTCTTATTATCTATCTACTTGAGAGAGCCAGCTCGGCTATGGTTTGAGTTGGCTCGATGTCAATCTAAGCTAGCCCGACCGTATATCAGAGCTAGCCTGACTGCTGTGCTGAAAACTAATTCTCTTCTTGCTGTGGATCGAATTCAAGGTATCAAATTTTAACAAGAACAAGCTTCTCTGGAGTGTCTTGTCGGTGCTCGAGCCATCCTCTATGGAGCTTGATCTTGTAGTTTCAGTACAACTTTCAGATTTTTTTCAGTCGGACATCTCGAGCCCTCTTATGATATGAAAAGTCATACCTTCTCTATATAAAATTATCAAAAGTCAGTTATGAAATTATTCTAATCAAAGATAGTGTAAACATATTAAATGCATAAATATAATTAAGATATACTTATCCATATATCGTCCCACACCCGATCCTTGATACCAATGTTCATCAATCGTCAGTCTATGGGCAGTATTGGAATGATGTCGGACTACCTCACAAGCACTCTAAAAAAGGAATGCATCTCCTGTGCGGCCTCCCCAATTGGCTTCTCCTCTTGATTATACTCTACCATAACCTGACACTGGTGGTTTCACACATGCAGCATGCATGTAAGACCACGAAATATCCTACTGGATGATGCATTTGTAATAAAAATATATTATACAAATATATAAGAGTGTACAATAACTATACAAATAAATAAATAATTGATATAATAAAAACTTACTCTCATTGGCCATGGGATCATGCAACGTGAATGCCAATGGAGACTCATTGATGGGTGGAGCATGTACCAGAGATATGGTTGACGATGAAGGCTTAGATATCGATGGAGGAGTAGATGTTGGTGGAGTAGATGCCAGTGGTGCCTAGGCAGTCGATGCAGAGCTCCGCATAGCCCATCGAGGGATAGGGATGAAAGCTAGATGGTATTTCGGTGCCATCATGACCTGCAACATTAATGAACATTAACCAATATAACATGTTGAATAACAATATTAGTAGAGCATCAATAAATAGACTCTAATATTTATACCACAATATTAAACTCATCGCCTAGTGGCATCTACAATATGGACTTCTGACAAATATATCTGGGACCTCGATAGCATTAGGTAAGTTTTGTCCTAAAAGAGCACTTTGTGTATATAGTCCACCATCATCATCAACCTCGGTATCATCAAATATATGCCTAGGCACCATCCTCATAACAACACCTCATTAAGATTCTAAGGGATCACTAACATAGAAGACTTGACAAGCTTGAGAGGCAAGTATATATGATTTTTTAGTATGGAGATGGCGTTGTATGTTGACGAGAGTAAAATTGCACTCATCAGTCTTTATCCTTGGCTGAGACAAGGTGTCAAACCAATCATATTTCATTAACACAATTCTTCCATTAGAATAGTAGTTCAAGATGACTATCTTCTCCACCATCCTATAATAGTTCTATTGGGGGTAAAATGGCTCCCATCGAAGTCCAATTGGAAGCCTGACTTTGAAATAATGCCCTTCAGAAGTCATGACGACCAAGTTCGAACTTCAACCAAGTCGATCCCCTAGTCCAAGCAAATTTAGAAGATCAGCCTCCAAATAAGACAAGCTCAGAGCTTTGTTCAAGAGCAGCTCATCCTGAAAATGATAGTAACCCCTATCAATGTTCGATCTTTTGCATTGGCTGACCTTCTTAGCGATAATCCTCCCAACTTTCTCCCGATAACTATAGATCTTGTCAAAACTACACTGTAAACTTTAGCCAGATGAACTCGAATAGTGAAAGGGGTTAACATTTTACTGATTTCGATCTCCAGCTCAGAATAGATAGCAACCATCCTATAAATATGGGACTTCAGCATTGTCCAACTTCGACTAGTGGCCAACCTTGAGCGATGGTCAAACTCCTCTACTTCACCTTGTGGACAGCAGATCTTGCCAATTCTACACCAAGGATCTTGGCTGGACGAACTTGGGTTAGTGAAAGGGCCTCGTCATCAATATGAGTCCTACCTTTAAATTGTAACTAATTCACAGGCATTGGATTTAAATACTCCTCCATCCTAACTTTAGGATGACCTTGGATATTGGCTGAATTTCTTTAAGAGAACTTGATCGTGGTCTTAATTGAAGAACTCGCCTTTCCTTTTCAACTTCCAGCCCTCTAAACTAGTGTTTATACCTATTCTCGACCGACCTTGAAGGTGACTGAGCTTTTGAAAGCAGTCAAGATAGTTCCATTGAGGTTCAAACTTAGAGCCTAGTCTATGAGCCCATCATCCACAACTTAGAAGCTAACCTCCAAGCTTGAAAGTCTCTAACCTTCCATCCAAACTCCAACAAATAAAATCCAACTACCAGCAAGTTGACAAATGATAGCCCACATTTCATAACAAACTCTGAGTAGCTCGAACGGCCTTCTAACGTTCTGTTATGGCTGTTACTGTCATTCTGTTACAGGCTCCATCTATATATGGGATCCTTTAGATATATTTTTTTTCTAAGCTCTCCTCTCCACTCTAATCTTCTATGTACTCCATTTTTGTTGGCCAAGAAGCTAATTTGACCATCGAAGGGTCCATGCTGGAGCCACCCACCTCTAACCTAGACTTTGTCTTGTAGATCTCCCTAGCGAGATTGTCTCCTCCACCTCCAGCAAACTTAGGTAGCCATCCATTTTTTGCACCAACAGGATTGGTGCTAGAGGAAGGGCCTCTGAGCCCTTATTCTAAAAGGAGTATATAGTCAAAGAGCAGTCTTCTTCTTCCTATTCTCTTTTATTCTTTTTCCTCTGACCTTCCTTTGTTTAAACAAGATGCTATCCAAAAAAGGTTATTCCTGTCAATCCATCTTTACTGCCACTAGATCCAACCCGAAACTAGCCGATCAACCAGTTCTGACCTCGTCGCTTGCACCTCAACCTTCTCTACTAGCAATAATGGTGGATATGGATCAGTTTAACTTGCTTCTATAGTAGGTGAGAGGCCTCATAGAAGCTATGCAGACCATGAAACAAGCTTCAGTGCCAGCATCATCAGAGAGACCATCACCAAAACATCGAGATCTGGCACAAGAAAGGTCCACTTAGAGGAGTCAGCCAGTAAACCCTAGAAAGAAAAAACAAAGAGCAGAGCTCCTATTCCGAGCATGACTCTACTCCTAAAAGATTTCTACCCCCATCGAGCTAGCCACACTTTGAGATTTATGATTGAGATGATATTCTCAATAAAAAACTTCAAGAGATGAACCACTGGATTGAGAAACTATGCCATGCCATCCCTATCCATAATGACGACATCTGCACTGATCTGCCTTTCACCACCTAGATCATGCAGGTGCCCATCCCACCGAACTTCAAGCTCCCTCAGTTTGAAAGTTAAGATGGAATCTCAAACTTGGTTGACTATCTTGAAGCCTTCCAAACTATGATGCTACTCCATGGCATGCTAGATGCCATTTTGTACTGGGCGTTTTCCTTCACCTTAAAGGATGTAGTAAGAAATCGATACTTAGGCCTTAAATCAGGTACTATTTATTTCTTTGACCAACTGAGCCACTAGCTCATGGCTGATTTTGTTAGTAGCTGACACTAGAGACGAGGTTCGAACTTTCTTATCAATATCAAGTAGAAGAAAGGAGAGTCCATCCGAGCTTATGTCAGCCATTTCTACAATACTGCTTTAGAGATCCAAAATTTAGACCAACTATTGCTATGGCTACTTGGAAGGGTAGTTTTCTAAAGAATGATCTTCTTTTCTTTCTAGAGAAGAAGTATCCTCGGGACTTCATAGACATGCTAGCTTGGGCTGAGGGTTATGCCTGAGCTGAGGAAGCTTTTATGTTTCGAGATGATGAAGCTATAGGAGAGTGGCAGATAGGAGAATCCAGTAAGCCTGCACTTGTAGAGAAGCCGAGCGAGGCCCAACTACATTCTAGAATCCCTCCAAAATGCAAGCGAGCCTGAAATCCATCTCGGGCTCGTCGGTCAAGAAGTTCGGATAGAAGGATGCGGTGAAGCCTCCCTCTCAGAAGATTTCATAACTATTGTCCTCTAAATGCTCCAAAAATTTAAGTGCTAATGGAGATCAAGGAGCAACTATAGAGACTGAAAAGATTAAGGTCTCATCTGAATAGGCACGACCCCAACAAGTATTATGTGTACCATTATGACCACGATCATGATACTAAAGAATGCATCCAACTCCAAGATGAAATTGAGGAGTTGATAAGACGAGATCAATTGGATTGATTTTTCAGACATTGGCTAGAAAGAAGAGAAGATTGGTCGAGAGCTCTTCCATAGCCAGAACCACCTCATAGAGAAGAACCATAAGGAGATTGGCCCCAACTAGGAATCATCAATACCATTACTTGAGGACATTCGTAGGGAGAGGCCAGTGGGTCCGCAGAGCTAGTAAAGAAATGGAGGACTGAAGCATCTGTTACTTTCACTGAAGAAGATACACAAGAAGTTCACTTTCCACATGATGACATGGTTGTAATTACTTTAAATATTATAAATTATGATATATGCCATATCTTGGTAGATAATGGAAGCTTTGCTGATGTCTTATTTTATGATGCTTTCTCTAAAATATCTATACCTAATAATAGTATGGGGCTGTTAAATTCTCCATTATTAGGATTTACCTATGATTCTATACCTATTGAAGGGATAATCACCTTATCCATGGTGGTAGGATACTGAGGCAATCTAAGGCTCAGATCAATTTTTTAGTAGTAAAGGCACTTTCTACCTATAATGCCATTCTCAGATGACCTTGGCTAAATGCACTCTAAGCCATGGTATCAACATACTATTTAAAGATGAAGTTTTCAATAGGATATGGAGTCAGAGAAGTCAGAGGAGATCAAGCCCTGGCACAATATTGTTACACCATTATCTTGTAGGAAGGAAAGCAGTTCGATCTTTGTCCGATGGATGGACTTGATGTTCATGATAATTTAACTAAAGAGTGGGGAGAACCAATTGATGATCTTGTTGTAGTTTCTTTGAGTGATGGAAATGAGGACCATATAGTTTAGATCAGCTCGAATTTGCAAGGAGAACTCAAAATGCAACTTGTCGCCTTTCTATGAAGGAATGCTAATGTCTTTACTTGTGTTCTTGTAGATATGCCTGGGATTGACACAGAAGTGATGGAGCATCGCCTGAGCGTGGACCACAAGCATCGACTAGTGAAATAAAAGAAATGTAGCTTTGCACCTAAGCGATAGAAGCCCATCGTTGACAAGGTGGACAAGCTCCTCAAAGCCAAATTCATTTGGAAGGTATCCTATCTGGAGTGGATTGCAAATATAGTGCTTGTCAAGAAGGAAAATGTTTAATGGAGGATGTACATAGACTTCACCAATTTGAATAAGGCTTGCTTTAAAGATAGCTATCCTTTATCCAAAATTGATTAACTGGTGGATGCAACCTCAGGCCATGAGCTCCTCACTTTCATAGATGCCTTCTCCGGCTATAACCAAATCTAAATGGCACTCAAAGATGAGGAGAAAACAACTTTCATTACTAACCATGGTCTTTATTGTTATAGGATTATGTCCTTTGGGCTCAAAAATGCAGGTGCGACCTACCAGCACCTGGTGAACAAGATCTTCAAGAAGCAGATCGATTATAACATGGTGGTCTATGTAGACGATATGCTTGTCGAAAGCTAATCTTCAAGAAATCACATAGCCGCTTGGAAGAGATATTCAACACTCTCCAGAAGTATAAAATGAAGCTGAATTCAACCAAATGTGCTTTCAGGATGACTTCAAAAAAGTTCTTAGGATTCATGACGTCGAGGCATGGCATTAAAGCAAATCTAGAAAAGATCTGAGCCATCTAGGAGATGACCATTCTCAAGATAATAAAAGAAGTTTAGTGCCTGACAGGAAAGATTGCAGCTTTAAATCATTTCGTTTCAAGGTTGGTGGAACACTGCATGTCGTTCCTCCAAGTACTTAAATAACCAAAGAACTTCTACTGAATCCCTTAATTTTAGCAAGTCTTTGAAGAACTAAAGAGCTATCTCAGCTCACCTCCCCTCCTTGCCAAGCCTAAATCTGATGAAGAATTGTTCTTATATCTGGTAGTATCTCCTATGACCATTAGAGCTATCTTAGTTAGAGAGAAAAATAAAGTTCAAAAGCCAATCTACTACATAAATTGAGTTTTAAGAGATGCAAAAATAATATATAGTAAATTGGTAAAGCTGACCTATGTTTTGTTGATTGCAGCTAGGAAGCCCAGACCTTATTTTCAAGGACATATGGTGATGCTTCTCATAGATCAACTTATAAAGCTAGTTCTTCGTCGGCCAGACCCCTTTGAAAGAATAGCAAAGTGGGCAATTGAGCTCACTGAATTTGATATCAAGTTTCAATCTCGATCATTTATTAAAGCTCAAATACTGGTCGATTTTATGATAGAATACACTATCTCGGATCCAGTTGAGCTGGAGCAGTAAGAAGCCAGTACTTTTAATTTATAGCCAAACTCATCTGAAGAGAAAGTAGACTTTCCTAAAGATTCTTGGATCCGATATGTTGATGGCTCATCCAATGCCTCCGGGGCAGGCGCAGGTCTAATCCTCATCAATCCAGAAGGGGTTATTTTTGAATATGCATTGCACTTTAAGTTTTCCACAATCAATAATGGAGCAGAATATGATGTCCTGATTGCAAGATTGAGAATAGCCCGAGAACTAGGGATAGACCATGTGAAAGTCTATAGTGATTCATAATTGGTGGTAGGACATGTCATTAATGGTAGCTATGAAGCTCAAGAGCAAAGTATGAAAAAAATACTTAAACAAAGTGAAAAGTCTAATTTCGGCCTTCAGCAGTTTTGACATCCGATAGATTCTAAGAGCAAAAATTTCTAGAGCCGATCTCCTATATAAATTGGCTACCTTGGTCCCGAATGAGTTGCCGAAGGAGACTTTCTTTGAAGTTCTTCAACATCCAAGTTTGGAGGAACCCCAGACGGTAATGCAAGTATAATCCCAGCTAGATCGATCCGTTGGTTTTATATCTCAAAGATGACATCCTTCCTAGAGACTCCAAAGAAGTTCGAAAGTTGAGAAACCAGGCCTCCCTTTATATCTTGTGTGAAGACAAACTTTATAAGAGATCTTACTCCCTGCCACTTCTTAAATGCCTTCGATAATCCAAAGCTTATAATGCTCTAAGAAAAGTTCATGAAGGAATATGTGAAAATCATTTCATAGCTAGATCATTATCTTACAAGTTACTTTGGCAAGGCTATTATTGGCCAACCATGCAGCAGGATGCAGTTGACTATATAAGAAAATGTGATCGATGCCAGAGAAATGTCAATGTTCAAAAGTAGCCAGCTTTTCTGCTCATACCTTTAAGTGCTCCACGGCCATTTGCATGATGGAGAATGGATATACTTGGATCCTTTTTTATAGCGGCCAGGCAATGAAAATTTCTCTTAGTAGTAGTGGACTACTTCACTAAATGGATCGAGGCTAAATTTTTGGCAAAGCTTACTGAAGCTAAAGTACAAGACTTTATCTAGAAGTTGATAATGTGTAGGTTCGGTCTACCTCGATCATTAATTACTTATAATGGATGCCAATTTGTAGGGATAAAGTTTATTGAATTCTATGAGAATTTAAACATTTTCCATCATTTCACATCTGTTGGACATCCTCAAACAAATGACGAGGCCGAGATAACCAACAGAACTCTACTATAAGGGATAAAAGCAAGACTTGAGCGGGCAAAAGAAACATGGGTAGATGAATTTTATCATATACTCTGGGCTTATAGAACTACTCAGAGGTTATCTACTAGAGAAACTCTATTTGTTCTAGCCTTTGGGATTGAAGCCATCATTCTAGTTGAACTTGGGCTTCCCTTAGTGTGAGTTGAAACTTTAATGAATAAACCAATTCGCAGGAACTCAGGACAAATCTTGATCTATTGGAAGAAAAATAGGAGAATGCCCAAATTCATATGGTAGCCTACAGGCGGAAAGTGGCTCGATACTATAATTCAAGGATCAGGAGTAAAGCTTTTAAGATTGGAGACCTGGTGTTGTGTCAAACAAAAGTTTCTCAACCAAAAAATCAAGGCAAGCTCGCTCTAAACTAAAAAAGTTCATATGAAGTCGAGGAAGTTGTCCGACCAAGTACTTATCGTATAAAGAAGCTTGGAAGAGCTACACTACCTCGACCTTAGAATGCGGAAAACCTATGAACGTATTATCGATAATCACATTTTAGTAAAAATTTTTTATTTTAACATTCCTGTTCTATGTACAAATTGAGTTATGGCAGGAGATAGCCAAGCCAAATCTTGTTCCTAAATGAAGTACGATTTGAAAGCCTTCAGTTCTTAAATAAGGGGTTAACCATATTAGAAATAGGAGGAGAACTTTATCCTAATATGGGTGAAGGCCTCCGATTCTTAAATAGAAAGTTAACCATGTCCGAAATAGAAGGAGGACCTCATTTTGACATAGATGAAGATCCTTATGAGAGATACGAAGACTTTCGATTCTTAAATAGGAGGTTAACCATATTAGGAATAGGAGGAGGACCTCATCCAAATATGGGTGAAGGCCTCTGATTCTTAAACAGAGGATTAATCATGTTAGGAGCAAGAGATGGATCTCGTTCTAACATGGGTGAAGGCCTTCAATTCATAAATAGGAGGTTAACCACATCAGGAATAGAAGAAGGACCTCGTCCTAACATAAGTAAAGACCCTTACGAGGGATACGAAGACCCCTGGTTCTTAAACAGAAGGTTAATGATGTTAGAAATAGGAGGAGGACGTCATCCTAATGTAGGTGAAGGTTTTTGATTCTTGAAGAGGAGGTTAACCATATCAGAAAGAGGAGGAGGACCTCATCTTAACATGGGTGAAGGCCATTGGTTCTTAAATAGGAGGTTAACCATGTTAAGAATAGGAGGACCTCATTCTGACATGGGTGAAGGCCTCCAATTCTTAAATAAAAAGTTAACCACATTATGAATAGGAGGATGAGAACATGCATGAAGGCCTCCGGTTCTTAAATAGGAGGTTAACCACGTCAGAAATAGGAGGAGGATCTCATTCTAATGTGGGTGAAGATCCTTATGAGGGATATGAAGATCTTCAATTCTTAAATAGGAGATTAATCACATTAAGAATAGGAGGAAGATCTTATCCTAACATGGGTGAAGACCTTCAGTTCTTAAATTGGAGGTTAACCATATCAAGAATAGGAGGACCTTATCCTGACGTAGGTGAAGACCCTTACGAGGGATATGAAGGCTTCTGATTCTTAAACAGGATGTTAACTATGTTAAAAATAGAAGGAGGACCTCATTCTAACATGGGTGATGATCTTCACTTCTTAAATAAGAGGTTAACCACATCAGAAATAAGAGAAGAATCTCGTCCTAACGTGGGTTAAGTTCCTTACGAGCAATACAAAAGCCCTCGGTTCTTAAACATGGGGTTAACCACATTAGCAATAGAAGGACTTGATCCTAACATGGGTGAAGGACTCTGGTTCTTAAACAAAAAATTAAGCACGTCAGGAATAGAAGGAGGACATCATCTTGACCTGGATGAAGACCCTTATGAGGGATACAAAGGCCTTCGATTCTTAAACAGAAGGTTAACCATGCTAGAAATTGGAGGAGGACCTTGTCCTAACATGGGTGAAGGCCTCCAATTCTTAAACAAGAGGTTAACCACATCAAAAATAGGAGAAAGATCTCATCCTAATATGGATGAAGATCCTTACGAGAGATACGAAGATCTTCGATTCTTAAATAGGAGGTTAACTACATTAGGAATAAGAGGAGGATCTCGTCTTCACATGAGTAAAGGCCTACTATTCTTCAACAGGATGTTAACTACATTAGAAATAGGAGAAGGACCTCATCCTGACATGGGTGAAGACCCTTACGTGGGATACGAAGGCCCTCGATTATCAAACAAGGGGTTAATCATATTATAAATAAGAGGAGGACCTCGTCCTAACATGGGTGGAGGCTTCTAGTTCTTAAATAGAAGATTAACCATATTAGAAATAGGAGGATGAGAATGTAGGTGTCGCCCAGGTAGACAACCTAGGGGGATGAATTGGGTTTTCAAAAAATTAAAGCAGATATGTGCAGTGAAAAATATTTGAAGCCTATGTGAATCAGATGAGAGAGCAAATAAAAGACACAAGCAATAGCACGCATAGAAATAAGAGAATTTTATAGTGATTTGGTGCACTTCCAGCACCTACGTCCACTCTCCAAGCAAGATTTTTGAAAATTCTACTATAATCCTGCAAGATTACAGTCAGATAGTTTTTTCGAGCTCACTATCTAAAAACCCAGTTAGTTTTTTCTTAGGTTCACCAACCACAATCCTTAACAAAGATCAGAAAAATCAAGCCAAGACAAACAATGGAAAGAAAAATCCCAAAATCCAAGTTCCAGCCCCTGCTAAAACCAAGTACACGAAAAGAGAAAGAAAGATTTTACAACAAAGAATACTTCTTTGAATGAGTAGAAAGATTGTCATTACCGTTCGTTAGAAGCCTCCTTGGATGCTTGGAGTTATTACACTTGAGGGCTTTTCAATACTTGAGAGAGCTGTTTGATTGGAGATTGTGTGTTTGTTGAAAAATAGGATGTGCATTCCTTTCTCTCATTTTTCTTAGGTCTTTTGAATGTGCATCCTTTTTCTTTTATATTTGGTGCATTCTCTCTCTTCTAGTGATGATTGGAGTTCAGAAAAAGTGAAATCTGACTGTTGGAGAGTAGCAACTAGTTGTTGGAGCCGAGAAAATCTAATTTAGAATGCCCCATTAAAAGGTTGTCGTCGTGTCTCGAGATCTCTCGATTTATCTCGAGATGTCTTGTCAGGTTATGAGGTCTCTTGGTTTGATCAGGAGAGCTCTCGCCTTCAATCGCTCGAAAAAAAAGCTTTCTAGAAAAATTGACTCATTTGAGATCGAGAGCTCTCAGTTTTTAATGAGAGCTCTCGTCAAAACCATGAGACCTCTCGCTCTCAAGGCATAGAAATTGTATTTATATCTTCTGAGATCGAGAGCTCTCGAGATTCACTTGAGATCTCTTGAAAGTATGCTAGAAGCTCATCTGGGTGTGCCAGTCCTCACGAGAGCTCTCAAAAAAATTCTGAGACATCTCGAAAAATACTCCAAGGTTATTTTGAGGAATTTTTGCATCAATTAAGGGAATTTAATTTTCATTTGAATTGAGCTTCATATTATTCTCATTTTGGTCAAAGAGCTCTCTTTCTTCTAACATTAGAATACTTAAAATAAAATATATTAGTAGTCATTTGCTTTAATATTTCGTTATCATTAAAATCACTTAGGGGGGTCACAAATCTCCTCCTTGTTCATGGTGACAAAACATCAAGCAAGTCATAAAAAGAGTGTAAGCAATACGTATATCATGAATTAATGAATGAGAAAATGCAAAATTTTTTTATGCTAAAGCTCCCTCTTAATGTATGCTCTTTTGAATTATATAGAATTAAATAATATTTTTTCTTTTTTGTGAGAGTATGTAAAATTTTTTGTGCTAAAGCTCTCCCTTAATGTATGCACTTTTGAATTGTATAGGATTAAATAATATTCTTTCTTGTTGTGTTTATACATTTACATTTTTATCCCTTATACTTTTTCTTTTAATTTTTCTCTCCCTTTTTGTTAGCATCAAAATCATAAAATTGAGATAATCATAATTGAGAAAGTTAGACTTTTTGGCAAAGAAGGCAAGAACATAATAAAAAGATTGATTCCATTGCAAGAGATTGAAAGTACAATGATAAAGATGTATATTGGTTTACAAAAAATGGATCTATACTAACATACTCAAGAGAATACTTAGCAACAAATAAAAAACATAGGAGAAACTAGATCTATTCCTCACCAGAGAGGAACTCTATGATTGGTTTAAAGAAAGATTTAGGTTTAGAAGAGGATAGTGAGGTGCAGGTCTTGGAGATGGTGAGGGTCTAGAAGTGGATGGAGTCCAAGAACCAAGGCTGCCAAGTCGATTCATAATCTACCACAATGATGAAATAAGGACTTCAGCCATGCTCAAGGCTAATATTCTTAATGAACTCTCTAATTAGGTTTGGATAGACATATACCTCAAGAGTACACAGCTTCTCCCATCTTTGCTGCCTGATCCACGACCCAATATGGAACTGTTCCCTATCTAGGTATTCAATGTTGACACATCGGCCCATTGGAACAGTCCTTGTGGTGATGAAGAGATGAGCATGAGAAGAAGTGGTGGACGGAGATGCTTGGGACATGTCCCGCTGCCGCTTAGCCCTAGCTTCGATTGAAGGAGTGACGGATGGTCTTTGTGTAGCAAGGGTTTTCTTCTTTGGAGCCATTGGAGTCTCGAATTTGGATGGAATGGGCAAAGAAAAAGTGATTTAGAAGGTTTCAAGGAGGGGATGGGAGTTTGGGAGAGTTTGGAGGAGAGGTCTAGAAAAAATGAAACGAACAAATGAAACAAGAAACCTCTCAAAAGTCCAATTAAAAAAGGCCCCACGAGAATCGAGAGCTCTCATCTTGAAGATGAGACATCTTGAGAAATTCAAGGGCACTCGCATGTAACACGAGAGGTCTCGAAACTCAGTCAAGAGGTCTCGTGAGTAAGCTGAGACTTCTCGAGCACAGGGGAAGAAATCAGAATAAAAAAAAGAATTTCAAGCTAACTTTTCTAGATTTTTCAAGATTGAATTAGGGATGTTTAGGATGATAGAGAGAGATAAAAAAATAATCCAGAAAATTCAAGATTAAAAATTTTTATAGAGGATCACATTTACCAAGTTTACCCCGAATTTTTGAGAATCCATCTTTATTTAGTAGTTTTGTAAAAATGTCAGCTAATTGATTTTCAGTTGATACAAATTCTAGCTTAATGTTATTATTTTGAACATGATCTCTTATGAAGTGATGTCTAATTTCAATGTGTTTGGTTCTTAAATGTTGAATAAGATTTTTTGTCAAATTTATGACACTAGTGTTATCACACTTAATAGGTACATTATTTTGCTTAATTTCAAAGTCTTCAAGTTATTGCTTGATCCATAGTATTTGAATATAGCAACTCCCTACAGTAACATATTCGTCCTTGGCCATTGAAAGTGCTATAGAGTTTTGCTTCTTGCTATATCAAGAAATCAAGTTTAACCCTAGAAACTGGTAGGTGCCATTGGTACTCTTTCTATCAATTCTACATCCTCTATAGTCTACATCCATGTATCCTATTAATTCAATGGAGGATTGTTTTGAGTACCAAAGTCCTAAGTTGTGTGTGTAGATTAAATATCTAAAAATTCTTTTGATAGCTAGTAAATGAGATTCTTTAGGATTAGATTGAAATCTAGCACACATGCAAACACTAAATAATATATCAAGTCTACTTGTAGTTAAATAAAGTAGGAATCCAATCATACCTTTGTAGAACTTTTTATTTATGATTTTACCATTTTCATCTTTTTTCGAGTTTGCTTGAGGGGCTCATTGGTATGCCGATCTCTTTTTCATTTTTCAGGCCAAACTTCCTTAGCATTTTCTTAATTTACTTAATTTGGCTAATGAAAATACCTTCTTTTGATTATTTGATTTATAGTCTAAGGAAGAAGTTCAGCTCCCCCATCATGCTCATTTCGAATTCATCCTGCATCAACTTTGCAAACTCTTGACAAAGAATTTCATTAGTAGCTTCAAATATGATATCATGCACATATTTGAATTACGAGAAGATCATTATTTTTTTTTCAAAAAAAGTATGATGTTTACACTTCCTCTAATAAAATTATTTTGTAATAAAATTTACTCAATCTCTCATACCATGCTCTAGGTGCTTGTTTAAGTCCATAAAGTGCTTTATTTAATTTATACACATGGTTAGGAAGTGAGTGATTTTCAAAGCTAGGTGGTTGTTCCACAAATACTTCTTCAGCAATATAACCATTCAAGAAGGCACTTTTTACATTCATTTGAAATAATTTATAGTTCATGTAGCAAGCAAAAGCAAGTAACAATCTAATAGCCTCTAATCGTGCTATAGGAGCATATGTTTCATCAAAGTGAATCCCTTCTTCTTGATTATATCCATTAGCAACTAGTCTAGTTTTATTTCTTACAACATTACCATGTTCATCTTATTTGTTCCTAAATACCCATTTTGTGCCAATTATAGGATGGTCAAGGGGTCTATTTACAAGAGTCCATACATTATTTCTTTCAAATTGGTTTAGTTCATCTTGCATGGCTAGCATCCAATTAGAGTTTTTCTTAGCTTTTTCTATATTTTTAGATTCTGTTTATGAAATAAATGCAAGATAATCAAATGTATCTTTAAAAGAAGATCTAATTCTTACCTCTTATGAAGGATCACCTAAAATCAATTCTCTTGGGTGATTATGTACATACCTCCACTCCTTGGATAGATCTCTATGATCATTAGATGCTTCATTCTCACTGTCCTTATCTTATTCAATGATTGTTGTAGATTTATCTTTGTTATGAATGTTGTTGTCCCTTAAGTTTAGCTCCTTTATTCCAATTTTGAGAATTCCTATGTCATCATCAAAAATATCTTCCTTTCTCGAAGATTGATTGCTAGCTTTATAAAAAATGATATGTATTGATTCTTCAATAATCAAAAAATATTTGTTGAAGATTCTATATACTTTGCTAGATGTAGAGTATCCAAGAAAGATACCCTCATCTGCCTTAGCATCAAATTTACCTAGATTATCTTTATCATTATTATGAATGAAACATTTGCAACCAAAAATATGAAAATAATTAATATTAGGTCTCTTTGCTTTCCAAAGCTCATAGGAGGTTTTCTTTAGGATTGGGCAAATAGAAACTCTATTTAGGATATAACATGCTATGTTAATCACTTCAGCCTAAAAGTATTTGGCTAGATTTCCATCACACAACATGGTACGGGCCATATCAACTAAGGTTCTATTTTTTTTTTCAACAACTTTATTTTTATTAAGGGATTCTGGGTGCAGAAAAATTATGTTCTATGCCATGTTCATTACAAAATTCTTCAAAATATTTATTTTCAAATTTTGTACCATGATCACTATGGATACGTACTATAGTTGAATTATTTTCATTTGTTATCTTCTTATAAAACTTTAAAAATATTAAAATTGCTTCATCTTTATGGGCTCAAAATAAAATCTAGGTGAAATGAGAGTAGTCATCAATAATGATAAGACCATACTTCTTTCTTTCTAGGCTTGTGGTCCTAGTAGATCCAAACAAATTCATACATATTAATTCAAGAGGTCTAGAAGTTGAAATCACATTTTTAGATTTAAAACTCTCCTTAGTTTATTTTTCAAATTGGAAAGCATTACAAACATGATCAACTTTAAAATTTAGTTTTGGTAGCCCCTTAACTAAGTCTTTATTAAGCATTTTATATAGAGTATGCATGCTAGCATGACCAAACCTATGGTGCCAAAGCCAACTAATTTCTTTGATATTAGCATTCATTACAACTAGGCATTGGCCACTCTTTATGGCAATTTCATCAAGATTCATCATGTAGATGTTGCCATGCCTAAATCCAATGAATTTTAAACTATCATCCAAGGAACTAGATACTTTGCACAAAAAAGATTCAAAGAAAACTTTAAAACCTTTATCACATAGTTGACTAATACTTTATAAGTTATATTTTAAATTATCAACTAATAATACATTATTTATAAAGGTGGAGGGAGTAATCTAAATTTTATTATAGCCAATTATTTTGCCTTTGCCATTATCGCCAAAGATGACTACTCTGAAGGAAAATCCTAATTTTTCGATCCAGGTTCATTCGGATCTGATCAGATCAAGAGATATATTTTAAAAATTTTTCTCTTTAATCTGTATCGGATCTGAGATGTTTTAGATCTAATTTTTATTATTTTAATAAATAAAATAAAATAAGAATAAATTAAATCAAATTTAATTTACCTTGATATGGGTAATCCTATTACCCGTTGATGATCCTGTATGCAGCGGAAGGTTCTGGATCTAGCCATGCAAGTGCCTGGCCTCTACCGATATCCACTCGGATAGAATCTGGAGATCCTCTTCTTCTCTATCATGCCTTCAAAAATTAGATCTGGATCTAATCTGAAGGATCTTCAAAACTCCTTTTAAAGATCAGCAGTCATCCTTTGCAGCAGCGCAGCCTTCTAGCTTTTAGTCGCCTTTCTTTGATCTAGATTGCACCAACCAAAAATCCAAAACTCTTTTGGATGTGGAGAGGAGAGGGAGAAGGTGGTTTGGCATGGAGGAAGAGGGGAGAGGCAGCCTTGGGGCATGGAGAATTGTGATTCCTTTCAATCACTTCCAATCACAATCTGGGTTGGGCGCAGGGTCTTATTTATAGACTAAGCATGATCCAACTCCTCTTCTTCCCAACCAATCACAACTCTTTATGAAATCAGATCTAAATCTGATTGGTGGGAATAGAGTCCCCTGGATTCCTCCTTAGAGGGCGCCTAAGACCAGTCAAAGTTGGTTCTTAGGAGAACTCTAATTGGAATCCAAAAAGGAGATGGAGTCCTTGTCCAACAAGGACTCCTAGGCGCCTCCAACTTGGGCACACACCTAGGGTGGCGTGCACCCTCCTCCTTGCTAGGTTCTGGCAGGGGGACAAGCCCCCACCAGCTCTTAAATAGGTGCGTGACATGTGGTCAAAAGTCAAAGTATCTATGGTCAACATTTGACCAGTCAAAGGTAGACTTTTGACCAAAGTCAAAGAACAAGAAATGGCAGGTGACCAAAAATGGTAGGTAATGTCTTACAAAATAAGACAACCTTTTCTAACTTGGACAACCTCCAGTCAGACCATATGAAGGCCTCTGATTGAGCACAAACTCCTTTGGCTCAGGCAGGACAACTTATTTATGATAGTAAAAGAAGAACGTTAGGTTCAATCGAGTGCTAGCACGATTTTCTTGAACCTAATTGAATCTCATTCAGATCAATTGAACTGGATCAGTTCAATTGATGATCACCAGATTCAAACCCTTATTTGTGTGACCCAGTTAGGTTCAGTTCTGTATGGTAATGGGATATGTCATGATCTCTATCATCGACATCATCGAAACTCCTTTCGATGGATCAGAACTCTTCTGATTCGAACAGCTAGAATGATCGATCATCTAAATCATTCTAATTGCTCCCAAAATCCACCAGTGACACCTAGCAGTATATGGTGGCAACCCATCAGAGCTGAATGTGAACCTCTTGGTGCAGCTACCTGTGTGATTAAGTTCTTCTATCTTGAGCTTCCCGATCAGATTAGGGTTAAGGTGAACTCGTCAAACCCTAGTTTCTGTCATATGATGTAATCATTCGATTCAAGTTCGATGTGAAAATCTAAATAGAAACTCTTTCTATTATTTCACTCTGCCATGGCCATGGGCTTCTGGACTTGATTCTCATGATCATCATAGGGCTGCTCCTCTACCACCGAGGTAGATAGATTCCATCTTGATGCCATCCAGTTCCTACAATGAACATGCTATAGCCAACATACACCTCAGGATTTTGAATGGCTAGAAGATCGAGTAATGGTGTAGTCAAACTATAACACCCTCAAGGTGAACTGCCGATGCACCTCAGGTCAAAGAACCAGACACACTACTGCAGCATCGAGTCAGTCATTGACGAGAAGGTAGACTCCCTAATGACTACTCGAGGTGGTCACGCTCAGTGCCCTCATTCTCTAACGAGTACCTGTACTCTCACTCCGATGTCTCCACACCGTAGACTCAAGACTCATCTACTAAAGAGAAGCGATTGTACACCAATCTTCCGGATCAATCACCATCCTCGTGATGATCCTATGGTCGGGAGCATTTTATGAGTTAACAATGATTATTCATGTCTTAAATTTTCAACTCTTGAAAATATGAATTATCATTACCATTAACTCAAAGGATGTATCACAGACACTAAATACACATATGTGATAGAAAATAATCCATTTTATTTATTATAGTCAAAATTATAATTTTGCCCCTAGAAGTGTATTACAAGTGTCAGCCAATTCTAGCTTCTAGGGCACATATATCTAACATACTCCCCCTTCCTTCCTTTCTAGGATGATAAATTGCTCCTTATCATCCGACATATGCCTTAAGTAGCTGCTATCAAAGTACCACTCTCATTTAAATCCTTGGGCTGTAAGGCATTCTTGCACAAACAATCAAGTGATAGTTTTAGGTACCCAAGTCTTCTTAGATCCTTTTGGATTAGTGGTCATGGTTCCTTTTAGAATCCAAATTCTTTTAACTTATTTTTCACTAAATTTTTTAATATTACATTCAAATACTTTATTTTCTATTTTTGTACATCTAAAGCAAATGATATGTGAAGTGCTAATTGATATGGGTGCAGTAAAAATTTTTTTAGAAACTTAGTTTTGTCTTTAGATTTATATCCTAGTCTGGCTTTGTCATAGACTTCTCTTTGATTATTTAAAATCATTTATAATTTTTTAGAACTACAAGTAAATTTATCAACTAAAGATTTTAATTTATCCAATTTATCCTTTAGGATTTTGTTTTTTTCTTTTAACTTGTTGTGGTTACTAATTACCTCTTCCTTTTCTTTTAAAAAAGTTTGAGTCATTTTTTTAAGATTTTTATTTTTTATACTAATCTTTTTAAAATCTTTCATTAAGTCATAAAAAGCATCTTGAAGCTCATTAAAAATAAAGTCTGAGTCAATAGTGGAGGATACCTCATCATCTTGTGCCATGAAACACATGTTTGCTTCATTTTGGTTTTCTTCCTTTGAGCTTGACGTATCGCTGTCACTCCAAGTTGCTAACATAGCTTTCTTTTTTATTCTTTTTGGTCTCTTCTTCAATTGAGGACATTCAGTCCTAGAATATCCTGACTTCTTGCATTCGTAGCAAGTGGGCCGATCCTTCTCATTTTCTTTCTCTTTCTCCTTGCTGGCTTCTCCTTTAATGAAGCTCCACTTCTTGAATCCTTGTCTTCTTCTTTTCATAAATTTCTTAAATTTTTTGATGACCAGGGCCATGTCTTCATCATTCTCCTCACTAGTGGATAGATCATCTTTTTCTTCGGCTACCATAGATTTCAGTGCTATTATTTTCTTCTTCTTGTTGTCCTCTTCATTATGCTGACTCATGGCTAGCTCATGTATCATCAGAGATCCAATGAGCTCCTCTAAAGGTAGAGTGTTCAGATCCTTTGCCTTCTAGATGGCTATCACCTTGGCTTCCCATATCCTAGGCAAAGATCTGAGTATCTTTCTTACCAATTCACTATTAGTGTAAACTTTTTCTAAGCTTTTCAAATCATTTATAATATCAGTGAATTTTGTGTATATGCTAGTGATAGATTCAGTGGGATCCATTTTAAATAATTCATATTGGTGAATTAGCATGTTAATCTTTATTTCTTTTACTTGATTTGTTTCTTCATGTGTGACCTCAAGTCTATCTCAAATTTTTTTAACTGAATTGTAAGTGAAAATTTGGTTAAACTCATTTGCATCAAGAGCACAGTAAAGTACATTCATTGTCTTGGCATTTAATTGGATAAGTTTTTTGTCCGTCTCATCCCAATCCTTCTCCAACTTAGGAGAGGATGTGCCATTAACAATGATTGTAGGTGTGTGTGGGCCATTGACAATGACACTCCAAATGTCATAGTCGAGGGCTTGAATAAAAATGCATATGCGAGCTTTTCAATAGGTATAGTTAGACCCATTGAAAAAAGGTGGCCAATTTATGGATTGCCCTTTGACAAGTGAACCTGCTAGTTGGGTTGACATAATCATTATGTCTAGTTGATAAAATCAATAATTAGTAGAGAACCAAGGCACTGATACTAATTGTTGCCTAAGTAGACAATCCAAGAGTGGGGAGAGGGGGTGAATTAGGTTTTCAAAAATTTAAAGCAGATATATATGGTGAAAAATGTTTGAAGCCTATATGAATCAGATGAGAGAGCAAATAAAAGACATAAGCAATAGCGTGCACACAAATAAGAGAATTTTATAGTGGTTTGGTGCACTCCCAGCATCTACGTCCACTCTCCAAGCAAGACTCTTGAAAATTTTACTATAATCCTACAAGATTACAGTCGGATAGTTTTTTCAGGCTCACTATCTCAAAATCTAGTTGGTTTTTCCCTTAGGTTTATCAACCACAATCCTTACGAAGATCAGATAAATCAAATTGAGACAAACAATGGAGAGAAAAATTTCAAAACCCAAGTTCCAGCCCCTACTGAAACCAAGTACATGGAAAGTGAAAGAAAGATTTTACAACAAAGAATGCTCCTTTGAATGAGTAGAAAGGTTATCATTGCAGTTCGTTGAAAGCCTCTTTGAATGCTTGGAGTTATTGCCCTTGAGGACTTTTCAATGCTTAAGAGAACTGTTTGATTGGAGATTGTGTATTCATTGAAAAATAGGGCATGCATTTCTTTCTCTTGTTTTTCTTAGGCCTTTCAAAAATACATCTTCTTCCTTTTATATCTGGTGTATTTCCTCTCTTTTGGTGATGATTGGAGTTCAGAAAAAATGAAATCCGATCGTTGAAGAGCAGTAAGTAGCCATTGGAGCTGAGAAAATCCGATCTAGAATGCCCCCATCAAAAGGCTATCATCCTGTCTTGAGACCTCTCAATTTATCTTGAGATATCTCTTCAGGTTATGAGACCTCTTAGTTTGATCAGGAGAGCTCTCGCCTTCAGTTGCTTGAAAAAATAGGTCTCTAAAAAGATTGACTCGCTTGAGATCGAGAGTTGTCATTTTTGAATGAGAGCTCTTGTCGAAACCACGAGACCACTTGAGAATACTGCGAGACCTCTTGCTCTTAAGATACAAAAACTATATTTCTATCTTCTGAGATCAAGAGCTCTCGAGATTCACTCGAGATCTCTCAAAATCATGCTAGAAGCTCGTCTGGGCATGCCAATCCTCACGAGAGCTCTCAAAAAAATTCTGAGATGTCTTGGAAATTGCTCCATGACTATTTTGAGGAATTTTTGCACCAATCAAGGGGATTTAATTTTCTTTTGAATTGAGCTTCGTGTCATTCTCATTTTGGCCAAAGATCTCTCTTTCTTCTAACATTAGAATACTTAAAATAAAATATATTAGTAGTCATTTGCTTTAATATTTGATCATCATCAAAATCACTTGGGGGGTTAACCAAGGTGAAGGTCTTCAGTTCTTAAACAAGAGGTTAACTACGTCAGAAATAAGAGAAATACCTCATCCTAATGTGGATGAAGACCCTTACAAGGGATCCAAAGGCCCTCGATTCTTAAACATGGGGTTAACCATGTTAAGAATAGAAGGTGGATCTCGTCCTAACATGGATGAAGGCCTCCAATTTTTAAATAGAAGATCAACCATATTAGGAATAGGAGGAGATCCTCATTCTAATGTGGGATGAAGATCTTCGGTTCTTAAATAAGAGGTTAACCATGTCAGGAACAGGAGGAGGACCTCATCCTGACGTGGGTGAAGACCCTTGCAAAGGGCATGAAAGCTCCTAATTTCTAAACAAGGAGATATGCTACCTCCTAAATAAGTTTAGAAGACCCTTGTTTCTAGAAAAGAGGGACAAGCCTATGGGATATTGGATCGAAGTTATTATTTCATAATGATACCAACATCGGGCATGACATAAAAACTAGGAAATCCACAAGCATCAAGTCAAAATAAGACATAGAAAGATGATCAAAAGAAGTATTATTTCATTAAACTAAAGTTTATTACATAGGTCCTCGGGACTGATTACAAAAAAATAGAGAAAGAAAAAGAAAAGACAAAGTCCTACTTGGACTTCAGACAACTCATTGCGGCCATTACAGGAGAGTGCTTCAAATCATTTATTTTGCCCTCGAGCTCTTTTCTTGCCTCTAAACTCTCGCCAAGTAGCTTCCGAGCTCTTCTAGCATCCTCCTTGACCTTTCTTAATCTTTTTCGTAAAATAGCGACTTAGCTTCGACATCCTTCACAGCATTTTCTTGGTAGGCCATCTGAATTTTGAGTTAAAGGAGCTTAGACTTGTTCTTCTCATATGTTTCAGAAAGATTCTTAAGGGTATTCTTCAGAGAAGCAACTTCATCTGAATCTGCATGCAGGCCAGCCTAAACTCTATCTATTAATTGCTTCTAGAGTAGAGTCACTTCATCATTGGCTATCCAAAGTTTTCACTTGAGTTTGGCGATTTGGTTGCACCAGCCAAGTCTATAGGTGTCATATGCCTCCTCGATTGTGTGCAACTATTTTTGAAGATTGCAAAACTTCTTTGACCAATCCTAGCCATATTCTCTCTAACTTTAAGCCTAGGCCAAGCCCCTTTCCAATTGATTGATTTTCTCTTTTGCCTCTCAGAGCTCAACCTCAAGAGAATAGATTTTGGTGGTCAACATCCAGGACTTCTCGCTGGTGTGCTTTGATGCCTGCTCCAGTTCTTCAATCAAATGATACTTCTTGATTGTGTAATCCTTAAAAGCCTGCTTGGAAGCTTGGTAGAGATGGTTGATCTTGATTGAGGCAATGGCATAATTATTTTTTGATTTTTGAAGTTTATCTTCCATCTTCTTTAACTTCTTGTTGACGTGCTGAACTTTCTTCCTCAAATTTTTAATATGGGCCTTCAAGAGAATGTCCTAAGGTAGTGGTGCCGTATTGGTCGGTGACTATGTTAGATGGTAGTATTTGCAGGTGAAACTTTGAAGCATAGGCATATCACAACTCATAGAGATATGAAAAAGAGGAAATTTAATTTTATTTAACTAAAAGGTTTAAGTACATAGAATGTGAAAGAACAGAAAAAATACAACTAGTGGAGATTTTCGACCTCTGAGGCTGGGGTGGTAGAAGAACTTGGCACAGCCTTGATGGTTTTCAATTCCTAGGCAGTCTCTAAGCATCCGCAGCAGGCTCGACAGGAGGAAGGCCAGCTCCAGTTGTAGAAGGCCCCACCTCATCATCAAAAGAATTTTCCAGTAGAAAGCTGAAGTCCAACTCGAGAAACTTCTCGACGATCTTTTGATGGCAGAGGTCGAATCCTTTAGTGAAAGCTTCTTGAGCGAATGCCACTTTGATGCCTTCCATCTCTTTCAAAGATTTGAAGGCTAGAACATCTCACCCCTTGGCCTCAGTGATTCGCCTCCTCTCTTCGATGATTGATAAGTATAATAATTTAACATAAAAAGTATACATATCTTGATTATTTAATTCTAATTATTTAGTATTTGATACTTTTTATATATTTTTTTAGAAATGATTAATTATGAAGTCTTAATCATAAACTAATTAAAAATGATCCTCCAATACATGCAGATGAAGCTCGAGTCCAAATTCAGGTTTGTTCCATGCACAACACATGAAGATATATAGATGCGAAATAGAAACCCAATGGATAAAAGAAAAAAAATGATGAAAAAAATGAGAAAAGAGTGGAAACTGTGGGCTGACTCATGCATTTAATGCAAAAAGGAAAAAAGTTATGGATTTCTTTTTGGGTGTTGCTGATTTCAGGAGTATGTTTTTTTTTTTTTTTTGGCACTTAGGACAAAGAAAGTCCATGGCCTCACAAACTTCTTCACAAGGACGCGAGTCCAAGTGGAAAGAAGGCCATGCATGAGAGGATATCCAGCATTTAAAAATAAAAGAGAAAAAAATATTTTTTGAAAATGTTTTAGATAGAAAAAATTTAAATTGTATGGCAAGTCTTCCTTTTACCTTATCTTCCATCCTCTTCATTCCATCCATCCAAGCCTTCTTATCACTCCAATCTCAACCATCCATTCTTTCAGGATGTATTTTTTTATTAGTCCCACACCTAAAAATTAGAAAAATCTTTTCTCTCCTAATACCTATAAATAAAGCCTAATGCTTGTACTTTCAGATATTGAAGAAACTAGATCTAGGATTTCAAGGTTTGTTTTTGAAACTTTTCAAGATCATGCAGTGAAAGACTTAAATAAATTAAATATTTATTTAAATAAATATAAAAATATCCTAGATCTAAGATTTATTATATGATCATGGCATGTTATTAAATTAGAAATTAAAATCTGAGGAAGATTAATATGTTGATCATATCAACATGTAACTATTCTATATCTAATGTAGCTATAAAATAAATAGATCAGATATATTACCTATGCAAGTTAGATATTCTAACTTGCTGATCTGGGCTTGAGGATGATGTCATGAGCCACATATCCATCCGGTCTCTAGGAGTCATCCACACGATCCCACGAGCATGATCAGAAATCCTGATGTAGAAAATCAACACAGTATGCTAGTACTGTGCTGATCTTTCTTTGATGGTTGATTAGATGCCTTTTTCTTCTGAATTTAGAGTCTTTCAAAGAGAAAAAGATGGAGAGGAGGTTTCAAATGTGAGACACTCTTAGAAAACCCAAAGAAGGAGGAAGGAAAGAGGTGAACACAGCAACCCTAGAAGAAGACCCTCTTCTTCTTCTCTTTGCTCTCACCTAGACACCTAATTTTATATCTATTGAATCCCCATGCCTAGAGGTTCTCTATCCCTGATTTTTACACACCTCCAATATCTCTCAAAGGTCTATATTTCATAAAAGTTTCAAATCAAAATTCATTCAAAATATATAGAAAAAGAAGAGTCCTTGTCTAGATCAAATACTAGACAAGGAAAGATCAAATAGTGCAAGTCAAGGGGTGCCCAACTCTTAGGCGTCCCTCTTCAATATTTTTGGCGTATACTAGCAAGGAGGGGTGCACAAAAAAGGGCCTTTCTCATGTGGAATAAGAGAGAAAATAATAGGAAGAGGGGGCAGCATCTATTAGACTTGGTCCTCCACCCAATTACCATATGAAAAAGAGAGAGAGAGAGGGGGCATGCGTGGGAGAAAGAGATTTGTCACACAAAATAAGAGAAGAAATAGGAAATAGGGCATGGAGGGATAAGGTGGCGCAAGGTTGAATCCTAATCTTACTAGGATTCCATCTATAACTTGGTCAAACATGGTTTCTCAAATCAAATTAAATCAAAACTAAATCATCCAAATTAAATTAGGTTCTAACCTAATTAAATACTTAATTAAATTAGATTAAATCAAATTTAATTTTTTAATCAAATAGAAAATTGGGTTGACCCATGTCCTAGTTAAACTAGGACTAATTCTTCCTTGCTCTTGGCTTATCCAATAAGTTAATTGGGCTTGATCCAATCAAGCACAAATCAAATCTAAACAAATCATATTTAATTAGACTTAATCTCAGTCCTCTGGCTTAATCAAATTAAGCTAATTAGTAATCTAATTGCTAATCGATCCTCCTGCAATACTTGTACTAGGTTAAACATCAATCATATTGATTGTTTAACCCTAGAATGATTTTCAATCGTTGATCAACCATCCGATCAAATTATGAGCTCTAATGTGTGTGACCTTATAGGTCTGAATCTAAGTCAATAGTATCAGTATAGAAATAATGGTCGGATAGATCAAATGTGTAGAACAACATCCTTAGAATCCATGTGAATATGGTTTTCATATAATTCATCCTCTTGACCAAAATGATCATAGTGAAGGAACCAGATCTAGGATTTCATGGGTAGATCTTGGATTTTTTCAAGATTAGGCAGCGAAAGACTTAAATAACTTAAATATTTATTTAAATAAATATGTAAACACCTAGATCTCAGATCTATTACATGATCAAGGCATAATATTAAATCAAAAATTAAAAATATAAAGGAGAAGGAAAGATTGATCATATCAACCTAGATCTATATTATATCTAATACAGCTATAAAATAATAGATCGGATCTGTTACCTGAGCAAGTTAGACATTCTAACTTGTTAATCTAGGCTTGAGGATGAAGTCACAAGCCACACACGCATCCGGCCTCTAGGAGTCATCCACACAAGCCCATAAACATGATCTGAGATCTTGGGACAGGAAATCAACATAGTTTGCTAGGACTGTGCTGATCTCTCTTCATCGATCGATCCGATGCTTTCTTCTTTGAAACATGGATACTCCAAAATATCAAAAAAAAAAAAGAAGATTTGTGATGCCGAGACACCTCTCAAAAGCTCACAAAAAGAAGAGGGAGAGATCTAGAACAAAAACCCTAGAAGAGGATCCTCTTCTTCTTCTTTATTCTTTTTCTAGACATCCTGATTTGTGTTTTCAATATCTCCATGACTCAGATGAATTTTTCTCTAATTTTTCTACACCAAAGAGACCTATCAAATGTCTACAATACACAAAAATTTCAAAAAAAGATTTTTTTTAAATAAAGAGATATATAGAGTCCTAGTTAGGTCAAAAACCTAGACTAGGAAGGACCAAATAAGGAAAGTTGTTGGGGTGCCCAACTCTTGGGCGCCCCCACCTTACTTTTCTGTTGAGGACCAGCAAGGGAGGGTGCAACAAATGTCAAAGATTGCTATGAGAGAGAGAGAGAGAAAATAGGGAGGTGGCGGCATGAAAGGAAGGAAGTCTTTTGGTTGACTAGGATTCTATCTTATAGAATCCTAAAGCAAAACCAATCTCCTCTTTTGACTTGGTCATCAAACAAATTTTCATATGAGAAAAAGGAACAGAGAAGGGAGGTGTGAGATTGCTTGGGGCATGGAGATTATTCACATAAAAACATAAAGAGAAAGGGATGGGGCGTGAGGATTAGGTGGCACAGGGAATAGGGAATCCTAGTCACACTAGGACTCCTATTTTGACCTAGTCAAACAAGATCTTTTAATCAAATAAAAATAAGAGTAAACCAACCCAATTAAATAAGACCCTAACTAATTTAAGAATTTAATTAAATTAGATTAAATTAGATTTAATTTTAATTTAATTTTTTAATTAAATTAAAAAATTGGATTGACCCAAGTCCTAGTTAGACTAGGACTAGTTCTTCCTTACACTTGGCTTATCCAATAAGCCAATTGGACTTGATCCAATCAAGTCCAAACCAAATCTAATTAAATTATATTTAATTAGACTTAATCTTAGCCTACTGGCTTAATCAAATTAAGTCAATTAGCAATCAAATTGCTAATCGATCCTCCTATAATACTTGCACTAGGTCAAACATCAACCATATTGATCGTTTAACCCTAAAATGATTCTAAATCGCTGATCAACCATCCGATCGAAACATGAACTGTAATGTATGTGACTTCATAGGTCTGAACGTAAGTTGGTAGCATAGAAATAAATTTTTGTACCAATCAAAGTAACCATCTAGCAATGATACTCAATGGTCGGATAGGTCGAAAGGTATAGAGCACCTTCCTTAGAACCTATGCGAATATAGTTTCCATATAATTCATCCTCTTGACAATAATGCTTATAGAACATCTCGGAGTTTAACTATTAACTCTGATCAAATTGTCCACATTGTATTTCAAAATATCAAATCTATCTGATAGATTATCTTGGCCAATGTTTTGCTATATTAAAATACAGTGATACATTCTTCTCCAACTCTTGGAGTGGTCAATTCTCTCTTGATCACACTCCAACTTCGTACTATGCTCAAAAGCCTTCCATTATTGAATTAAAACTTTAGCTAGTTCGATACCAAAGCACAGTGAGTTGCTTGCAAGTCACTGAGGTGATCTCAGATCTAAGGGATACTTATACCTATATCTCATCAGAGATATTTTTGAGAGCAGAATGCTCAGAAGTTGGTCACGTTCAATGACGATGTACCCATACATCACACCTGTATGCCATACCAGTGTCTCCATACTCTTTGGTTAAGAGGACAACCATCCAATATGACATATAGCGACCTATGTTCAATAGATGCTGTCGTCCTAATTAACAGCCTATCATTTGATCATGAACAAATTTAAAGACTAATCGATAAATTCTCTCTTTATCAAAATTAAATAGTTCTAAGGACTTCATCACAATAATGGAGTTCATTAGAAGATGTATATTTATAATAAAAAGGATGCCAAAAAAATTTTATTAATTAATAAATTAATTATAATATCTCAACCGTCAATAGGCTGACGATTGGCTTTGGAACATAATTTTCAACAACTTTCACTTATCCTAAAGCCACTCGGCACAGTATCTAATACCTATCTTCGACTTATGATTGTCGAACTCCTTGATTGCTAGGGCTTTAGTGAAGGGGTCGGTTAGGTTCTCCTTTTCGTCGATCTTCTGAAGATCGACGTCACCATAATCCATGATCTCACAGACCAAATGGAAGCAGCACAGAATGTGCTTTGTCTGCTGGTGTGCCTTTGGTTTCTTTACTTAAGCTATGGCACCAGTGCTGTCATAGTAGAGCAGGACTGGACCATCAATGGAGGATGCTATTCCGAGCTTGGTGATGAACTTTCTCAGCCACAGCTTTTTTTGCTACATCTGATGTTGCCATGTACTCTGCTTCGCAAATAGAGTCAGCCACTATATGCTGCTTGAAATTTTTTTAGTAGATGGCTCTACCATTTAGAGTAAAGATATATCCTAACATACTTTTATTATCATCATGGTCAGATTGAAAGCTGGAGTCTGTAAACTCCACAAGTTTCAGATCTGACTCACCATAAATCAACCATTGGTCTTTAGTATTTCAAATACTTAAGAATGATTTTAACCACCTTCTAGTGATTTTCTCTAGGATTAGACTGGTACTACTCACTACTCCTAGTGAGTATGCCATATTTGATCTCGTATATGTCATTGCATATATAAACCCCACTGTCGAAGCATTTGGGATTCTACTCCTATGCCCTCTTTCTTCAAGAGTTATCGGACAATCCTTCTACGAGAGAAAAATTTTTTGGTCTATCGGAAGATGACCCTTTTTGGAATTTTCCATGCTGAACCTCTTCAACATAATTTCTATGTACGTGGACTAGCATATACCAAGCATCCTTTTAGATCTATCCCTATAGATCTTCATCCCTAGAATGTAGGATGCTTGACCCAAGTTCTTCATGGTGAACTGTGATGATAATCAGACTTTTATTTTTTATAGTACGGAAATATCATTTCTGATTATGAGAATGTCATTCACGTACAAAATAAGAAATACTACTACTGGATCATTTATCCATTTGTAAATACAGGGTTCTTCTTCATTTTTAATGAAGCCATACGTTTTGATCACTTTATCAAAATCCATGTTCCAACTCTGAGATGCTTGCTTTAATCCATAAATGGATCTCTGATGCTTGCACACCTTGGACTCATCTATGGATGTGAACCCCTCAGGTTGTATCATATACATCTCTTTGGTTAGCTCTTCATTTAGAAAAGCTAACTTTACATCCATCTGCCAGATCTTATAGTCCAGGTGGGCAGCTATTGCAAGCATTATCCGAATGGATTTGAGCATTGCCACTGGGGAGAATGTTTTGTCATAGTCAATACCATAACATTGATGATATCCCTTGGCAATTAGACGGGCTTTATAGGTCTCCACCTTTCCGTCTGCACTTCTTTTTTTTTTGAATACCCATTTACACCCAATGGATTTAACCCCTTCAGGTTGGTCAAGCAATGTCCATATATCATTGACCTTCATGAAATCTATTTTGGATCTCATGGCTTCTAGCCATTTCTCAGATTCGGGTCTCTGCATCACATCCAAATAAGTGATCGGGTTCTCATCATCCTTATCGAGTTCGATGGAATCCTCATCCTGAACTAAGAATCTATAGTATCTATCTGGATGGCACGGTACTTTACCAGATCACCTTAATGGTGTGGGTTCACTAGGCTTTGGATCTGATCTGATCAAATCTGAATTAGGTTCAATATTCTGTGTGAAACTTTCTACCTATTGAAATTCATCAAATTCAACCTTAGAGGCAATAGTTCCTTCATTAAGAAACTCCTTTTTCAAAAAGATTTTCCTAAGGCTGACGAACACCTTTTATTCATCAGCATGGTAGAAATAGTATCCTTTGGTCTCTTTTGGATATCCTATAAATATGCACTTATCAGACCTCCAAGTTTATCTATAATTAACTGTTTGACATAAGCTGGGCACCCCCAGACCCTGAGGTGTGAAAGTGCTGGCTTACATCCTATCCATATCTTTATGGAGTTTTAACCATAGATTTACTTGGAATCCTATTTAAAAGATAGCAAGCCGATTCGAGTGCATGTCCCCAGAGGGATATCGGCAAACTGGCAAAACTCATTATGGATCAGACCATGTCTAATAAAGTTCGATTCCTCTTTCAGATACACCATTATGCTGTGGTATTTCTGAAGGAGTCCATTGGAAGAGAATCCTATTCTCTTCTAGATATGTGAGAAACTCACCAGAAAGATATTTTCCTCTTCGGTCAGACCAAAGAGTTTTAACATTCTTTTTAGTTTATTTTTCTACTTCACTTCAGAATTGTTTGAACATTTCAAACGAATCCAACTTATGTTTCATCAGATAGATATATCCAATTCTGAATAGCTCATCTATAAAAGTGATGAAGTAGACATATCCACCTTTGGCACTAGTACTCATTGATCCACATACATCAATATATACTAGTCCTAAGAGTTCAATGGCTCTCTCACCTTTTTCAGTAAAAAATGACTTAGTCATTTTACCAAGAAGACAGGATTCACAGGTTGGAAGCGATTCACAATCACTAAGTTCAAGGATACCCTCTTGAGCCAATCTGCTTATCCTGTTCTTGTTTATATGACCCAACCTACAGTGCCATAAATAGATATCTGTCACATTATCTAATCTAGGATGTTTGCTAGTTGAATAGACTACATTAATAGGTTGTGATAATATATATACACCATTATTTAATTATCTATAGAAAGCAGTAACACCATTCACAATGACATTACAAACTTCTTTCTTTATTAAAATTTTATAATTGTTCATAGCCAAAAGGCCTACAGAAATGATATTTAAAAAAAAACTAGGACAGAATGATAATCACTAAGAACAATGGTATGAGATTCAAATACAAGTTTCAAAATTTATAAAGCTAGAACTGGAACTGATCTCCCATCTCCAACATTTAGGAATCTCTTACCTTGCTCGAATCTTCTACTGACCTGCAAATCCTACAATGAATTGCAAATATGATAAGGGCTTTCGGTATCCAATACCTAGTCAGTAATATCACACACAGAGAAATTGTAAGTTATCATATAAATACCTTGTCCGGCAATTGCTTGCTTCTTTCTTTGCCTGTTCGAGTCTAGGAAGGCAATGCACCAAGGACAGATCCTTTTCCAGTGTCCCCACTTCTTGCAGAATAAACATTCGGCTTGACTCTTATCAAGCTTGGTTTTTTGGGTCTGATCCTGCACAGATGTCCTAGCCTGAACATGCACTTTCTTAGCTTTCTTCTTCTTGTTCTTCTTTCCTTTTCCAAAGGGTCAAGAACAAGAAGATGAACCTTCCACTAAGTTTATCGACTCTTTGTGGAGCTGGTGATCCTTCTCAAAATTCTGAAGTAACCTCAGTAACCCATGGTAGTCAACTTCAGGCTTTGACATTTTATAATATGTAAGGAATGAGAGATAAGACTCGGACAGTGAGTACAGTATTATATTTTTCCTAAGTTGTTTGTGCAAGGAAAAGCCGAGCTTGTTCAAGCACTCTATCAGCTCGATCATGTACAGTACATGATCAGTGAAAGAGGCTCCATCCCATATTCTGGCATTGAAGATGGTGCAACTAGTCTTGTGCCTCTCAATGTCATCGGGTGTGCCAAAAGAATCCTCCAACACTTGGAGCATTTCATTTGGTTGAGCTATCTCAAACCTGCGATTGAACTCGTTGCTCATCGCAGCCAGCATAATGTAGCATACCATGGTTCGATCACCGAGCCACTTCTAATAAGTATCTCTGACTGTTCCACGTGCATTGGTAGTTGGATCCTAAGGTGCAGGATCCATCCGCACATACAGGATCCGTTCATGCTCTAGAACAATCTTCAACTTTCAGTACTAGCTACTGAAGTTGGATCCCACCAACTTATCATTGTCCAACAATGATCGAAGTGATAAGAAAGTGACCGTATCTGCACAAGAAAAAATATAATCTAATTAGTAATTGATTTATTAAGCCTAGAGATTTGGACTTTAATCAAAAGAGTCTCCCACTATTTTATTCAAATTGATAGCCTTTACCTCTAATTCAAAAGATTATCCTAATTTCTTAGTGTATACTAGAATCCAGATAGATTGTACATAAGCCCAACTTTGGTTGGCCCACCCATGTACATCTAAGGATAGGTTCATAATCAATTATTTTTTTAAATAATTTTTAGTAATTAAATTTTGCCTCAAGCATTGATCAGTTGGCTTTGGTCTTCTCAAAAAAGGATCCAATTAGGTCCAACCATTAATATGACCATATTTGGCCCATCCAACCAATGAATGATCAGATCCAACTTTGGTTGGCCCACCTAATCACCATTTAAAAAGATGTATCTAAGAGATCATATAATGAATGATAATTCTATCAATCGATAAGCACCAGGCCTTTGGGCCTCCAATGATTATCTAAATAATGGACCCATTATCATCCACTTTAATGGGAGGCTATGATCTAGTTATCATATAACTATTATATTTTAGGGATCTAATAATTTTAGAGAATTTATTTATAGAAGTGAGTAGGTCAGATTAACCAGCTTGTCATGATCCTTCCACTAGCTTCACCAAGTAAGCTTAAGGGAGACCACTAATAGGTTGGTCTATGAGCACCTAAATCAGTCACACTAATTTACCTAGCTGACATGGGTCAACTCAAATTGTCAAATGATCTGATCAAAACTCAATCTCACCAAGAAGGTCAGGTAAGTGAGATCGGTGGAAGGATCTGCCAAAGCTTGTCTTAGACACCGTCAAAAATGGTCAGGTAAGCAGGCTGCCAATTAAAAACTATCGATCGTATGTGCCAAACTTACCTTAGACACCAACTAGTTTAATTAGTCTTGATTAGATCAACCAACAGTTCAAGCTAGACCTCTTAGCCAAGAATCAAGTCCATTTGGTTCTTGTTAAAGATATGGACTTGAGCAATTATAACTACTATAATTGATCTAGAGAATCCTTGACCTAATCTAAGACAACAATTGATTAGATTTATTCAATTCTCTAATTAAGTCTATTCTTTAATCTAACCTTAGGTCTAACCCAATTAATGGACCTAATCCGCACTAACTCATTAATCCAATGTGTTATGATTCGTGTCATAGGATCTTCAATTTATAATCCTAGAACATAATCAAACAACTTCTTAATTCTCAATTAAGTTTTGGGCTGAGGGTTGGGATTTGATTTTTCAAAAATAATTTTTATGTTTGTAAAATATTTTTACAATATGATTCTTGTTAGATATGTGTGCCTTAGAAGCCAGAATTGGCTGACACTTATAATACACTTCTAGAAATAAAATTATAATTTTGACTATAAATAATAAAATAGATTATTTTTTATCATAAATATGTATTTAGTATCTATGATACATCCCTTGAGTTAATGATAATAATAATTCTTATTTTTAAGAGTTAAAAATTTAAGATAAGAATTTTCATTGTTAACTCATAAAATGCTCCCGACCGTAGGATCATCATGAGGATGATGAGTGATCCAAAAGATTGGTGTACAATCGCTTCTTTATAGTAGATAAGTCTTGAGTCTATGGTGTAGAGACATCGAAGCGAGAGTATAGGTACTCGTTAGAGAATGGGGGCACTGAGCATGACCACCTCGAGCAGTCATAAGGAAGTCTACCTTCTCGTTGATGACTGGCTTGAAGCTACGATGGTGTGTCTGGTTCTTTGACCTGAGGTACATTAGTAGTTCACCTTGCAGATGTTATAGTTTGACGATACCATGACTCGATCTCCTAGCCATTCAAAATCCTGAGGTGTATGTTGGCTATAGCATGTTCATTGCAGGAATTAGATTGCACCAAGAGGGAATCTATCTACCTCGGTGGATGAGGAACAACCCTATGATGATCATGAGAATCAAGTCCTTAAGCCCATGGCCATGGTAGAGTGAAATAATAGAAAGAGTATCTATTATGGTTTTCACATCGGACTTGAATCGAATGATTAAATTATATGATGAAAATTAGGGTTTGATGAGTTCACCTTAACCCTAATCTGATCGAGACTCAGGATAGAAGAACTTAATCACATAGGTAGCTACATTGGGAGGTTCATTTTCAATTTTAATGGATTGCCACCATATACTGCAAGGTGTCACTGATGGATTTTGGGAGCAATTAGAATGATTTAGATGATCAATCATTCTAGTTGTCTAAATTAGAAGAGTTCTAATCCATCGAAAGGTATTTCAATGATGACGATGATAGAGATCATGACATATTCCATTACGATATAGAACTGAATCTAACTGGATCACACAAACAAGGGTTTGGATCTAGATATCATCAATTGGACTAATCCAGTTCAATTGATCTGAATAAGATTCAATTAGGTTCAAGAAAATCGTGCTAGCACATGATTGAGCCTAACATTCTCCTTCTACAATCATTAAAAGTTATCTCGATTGCGCTAAATATGTTTGTGCTTAGTCAGGTACCTTTACTTGATCTGACTGGAGCTTGTCCATGTTAAAAAAGAGTTATCTTAATTTATGAGATAAATTTAAGATAACATCTACCATTTTCCATCACCTGCTAATTCTTATCTTTTGACTTTGGTCAAACGTTGACCTTTGACACTTAGACATCTGTCCATGTGTCATGCACTCATAGGAGAGCAGATAGGAGCTTGTCCCCTTGCTAGAAATTGAAAAGGAGGGGGTGCATACCGAGAGAGGCGTGCGCCCATGGATAGGGATGCTTGGAGTTCCATACGGATGGGACTCCGGGTTGCTTCTTGGAATCAACTTAGGTAGATGCCTAAGACTCAGCTTTGGCTAGTCTTGGCACCACCTAAGGATGATTTAAGGGGGCTCTCATCTGATTGGATCAAGTGATATCATTCCATCAATCAGATTTAGATCTGATTGCATGAAGTGACGTGATTAGCCAGGATGATGTGGCATTGCATGGTGCAGCATGATCTATATAAACCCTATCTGCGCCTAGCTTTAAAGAAGTTCTCTCTTAGCCCATGTCCCAAAGCTGCCCCTCTCTCTCCTCCATACCATCTTCTAGTCCTCTCTCTCCTCTCCACGCCCAAGAAGATTTGGGCTCCAGTTTGGTGCAATCTAGGTAAGACAAAGGTGACGAGAAAGGAAGAAGCCAACACTACTGCAAGAGACGATTCCAGATCTTCAAAAGGAGTTATGTATATCCTCTAAATCAGATTCAAATTTGATATTTGGAGAGGTGATAAAAAAGGAGAAGATCTTCAGATCCAGTCCAAGTGGATATCGGTAGAGGCCAGGCGCTTTCATGGCTAGATCTAGAATCTTAGGCAATCAACAGGATCATCAAAGGATAATCTTATTGCCCAACATCAAGATACAAATTAAATCAAATTTAATTTAATTTATTTATATTTATATTTATTAGTTCTATAAAATTAAATCTGAGACATCTCAGATCTAATCCAAATCTATAATAAAAAATTTTGAAATATCTCTCTTGATCCAATCAGATTTGAACGAATCTAACCCAGAAAATCAAGATTTTTCCTTCAACTGGTGTCAGAGCAAGGTTCTAAAAATTATTTAGATCTGATTTAAATTTATTTTGATCTAATAAATAGGAGATTTTAGATATCACATGAGATGTGATTAGATTTGAAATCAAAAAAATTAAAATTAAATAATATAGATCTAAGTTTTACAAGATGCATGACTAGTTGTAAAATAGAACTATTCTATACATAGTCTTGCATATTCATAATTTAATTTGATTAATTTATAATTTTAGATCTATTTATTTACTATTTTTTGATATTATAATTATTATAATAATATTTAAAAAATAATAAATAAAATTATTTAATTTTTGAATCATATGAGATATGATGAATGCATGTTTAGACTAGTTGTAGAATAGTTCAACATAATTATCTAGATTAAAATTTATTTTGATGTGATCAATTTAAATTTAATTTTTTAAATAATTATAGGATAATTTAGATCTAAAAGCATGCATAATATGATACATGAGATGTATGCAAAACATGTTTATAGTTAGATCAATTTTTGTATATGAGATATATGATGTAGATCTAACTAGTTTTGTAGTTTTGTATAGTTCTGATTAAGACGTTCTCCTTGGCCGTCCGGTCATAAGAATAAAGTAGGATTTAAATACCCTCTCCTTCCATTCGATGGGGTGTTCTTATGATGTGTAGGGATGCTGTGCATTCATCCTTAATCAGAAATCAAGAACTTACTTTCTGCAAAATCCTAGATCCTGAAAACCCTAGGATTTTATTTACATGTTTTATTTATGAACCCTAAACTTAATTAAGAATTAAGATTATGAAATATTTGTTAGATCTAAAATTGAGAATTTTGAGATCTAAGACATATTCATAAAATTGGGTTCGGGCTTGGGTAGCTCAATTAGGTCTAAGCGGTTGATCAAACCGAATCAAGAGTTGGTTAGATGGGATCAACAGTGCTTAAATTGACCAGCCTAATAGGATTAAGTCTGGGTCAAGATCGAGTCACATGAGTGATCGATCAAGCTAAGACCTAATTAGGCTCAGTGGTTAGAGTCTGGATTGTAGGCTAACCCGATTGGTTCTGGCTCAATAATTTGGTGTCTAAGGTAAGTTTGGCAGATACGATCGATTGATTTTTAATTGAGGAGCTACTCGACTCGAATGCATTCTTGTCGAGTTAATGGCATATCTCCTTCCATGGGTCTCACTTACCTAGCCATATTTGTTGACTCAGTCCTGATCTGAGGTGGTCAATAATCCGAGCTAACCCATGCCACTAGGTTAGTCATAATGGTTATGACTATGTCAAGTCTAGTTTAATGAGATCTAAATCAAATCTTCCTAAGAAAAGATTAAGTCTAAGATCTTCCACCATTGTAGATGTGCAGGCCCTTTTCGAGGTTGATTGTTCTCGACTGATTATAGTGGTTTAATTGCACCAAAAAGGTGCAACCATATCTATTAGGCATTGGATGCTACAGGCTGGGGGATGGATTGGGCTCAATATTTTGGATATGGTGAGAGACTCAATTAGAAATCCAATCTATGCAAATGGTGGGTCTGACTTAACTAAGAAGTGGATCAATATTTTGGGCATGGTGAGATTCATGAATTAGAGACCAAGTCTGGGTGCACCATGATTAGAGAATCATTGAATAAGAGTTGTTCACTCATTGGCTAACCCATCACCAATAACTATTAGATTAGGTGATGAGTCAGTTGGTGGGACCGCACCATCCACTAGAAATTATTAATCATAAAGATTTTTGCATCTCTATAGAGAGAGTGTAGGGATCCGAGAAAATGGTGGAAGCTAATTTATTTAAAAATAAAACTCCTAAATAAATTGGTCAAGTCTTAATTACAATATCTAACTAGAAACTTTGACTCTCTATAGGAAAATATCTACGTCCAACCCACTAGCACGAATCCTGGACACCCATAGACTGATCAGATCTAATTACAAGGATTGGCTTTGGAACTTCAAAATTATTTTAGGTTCTGAGAAGTTAACTCATGTATTGGACCAGGACCCTCCCATCTTACCAGCTCATCCATCCGCTGAATAGAGAGCATCTCTTGAAAAGTGGACGGATGAAGATAACAAGGCCAGATACATGTTGGGCTCGATGTCTGATGAGCTTCAGTGCCAACATGAAGATATCAGGACTGTCCACCAAATGTTGGCTCATGTATAAGAGACGTTTGGTGAACAGAGTCGTGCAGCCAAGTATCAAGTCACTAAAGGACTTTGCAAGGCTAAAATGTGTGATGGGTAGTCAGTCCAAAATCATTATCTGATGATGATCAAGGACTTGGAAAAGCTTAAGAAGCTCGGAGTGAAGTTAGACCTAGATCTATGGAATGATATAATTCTACAATCCTTGACTGATGCATATGGGCAGTTCATCATGAACTACCATATGCATAAATTTCAAAATTCCCTGACCGAGCTTATGAACATGCTGGTTACCACTGAGCTTTCCATGAAAGGTTCTAAAGGCTCAGTGCTTGCTATGAAACGGACTTCTTTCAAGAGAAAGTCTTTTTGAAAGAAGAAGAAGCCTGCAAAAAAGCAGAAGGTGGAAGGAGGAAAGAAGAAAAAGATAAAGCTAAAGAAGAAGGCCGCTGACAAAAGAAAGTATTTCCATTGCAACAATGACAGCCACTAGAAGCATAATTGCCCTACTTACCTGGCCATCCTAAAGAATAAGGAGGCAGGTCCTTCTGGAGGTATGCTCATTATTAAGTCTAACCTTACGATTTCTTCTGCATACAGTTGGGTGCTTGACTCTGGTTCTAATGCTCGTTTGTGCACTTCCATGCAGGGTCTTGAAGATAGCAGAAGACTGAGGGATGGTGAGATGATCCTGCACGTCAGAAATAGAGCAAGAGTTGCTACCATGGTGGTGGGAATGTACCCTCTTCGACTACCATCTAGTTTAGACTTAGTATTAAAAGAGTGTTATTATGTGCCTACTGCAAATAGGAATTTGATTTCTGTTTCATACCTAGGACTAGAAGGCTATGTAATTAGTTTTCTTAAGGACCATTGTAACATTCTTTATGAAAGAAATAAAATTGCAAGTGATTTCCTTAGTAATGGTCTTTATCAGTTACATATTGATGTATCTATTTTTAATATTGAGCAAAATGTGAATGCCATGAAATGACCTAGGGATAGTCCAAATGATAGGTATCTATGGTACCTAAGACTAGGTCATATAGTAGAAGATAGGATTAACAAATTGGAGAAAATCGAGCTATTGAATCCGTTGACTTCCGAGTCATATCCAATTTGTGAATCTTGTCTTCATGGCAAAATGATTAAACTCTCTTTTGTAGGACATGGGGAAAGGGCCACGGATCTTCTTGCCCTAGTACATACCGATGTGTGCGGCCCATTTGATGTGCCAGCTAGAGGCAACTTTGTCTACTTCATAACCTTTATCCGATGATTTATCTAGGTATGGGTATGTGTATCTTATGAGACATAAGTCTGAAGCTTTTGAAAAGTTCAAAGAATTCAGACATGAAGTAGAAAAGCAAACTGAAAAACCCATTAAGGTTCTTCGATCAGATCGAGGAGGTGAATACCTTAGTCGAAAATTTCTAGACTATCTCAAGAAAAATGGCATAGTCTCTCAATGGACTCCACCTGGAAACACCTCAACTCAACGGAGTTTCAGAATGGAGGAAATCGGACCCTATTAGATATGGTCCGATCCATGATGAGCTTTCACAGACCTCCCAGATTTTCTTTGGGGAAACTATTTGTTAACTGCAATATATTTATTGATAGGGTTCCTTCTAAAATCGTTCCTACCACACCATATGAGATATGGCATGGTAAGAAACCAAGTCTGAGCCATCTCAGAATTTGGGATTGTCCGACTCACGTCAAAAGACAACAAGCGGACAAGTTAGACTTTAGCTCTTTTAGAGCTCGATTTATAGGATATCCTAAAGAGTCATTAGGATATTATTTCTATATTCTAGAAGATCACAATGTGATTGTGAGTCAACATGCCATCTTTCTTAAAAAATAGTTTATTCAAGATAGCGACATTGGAAAGCAGATCAAGCTCGATGAGAAAGTCTCATAAGAGCAATGAGCTAAGGACCAAATAAAACCAAATTAGGTTGAGCCAATATAATCACTACATCCTCTACCTCATAGATCGAAAAGGATTTTCCATCCCCCTGAGAGGTACTTAGATGCCATTTCAGAGAAAATAGAGAAAATATTTCTCGTAGGTAACGGGATTCATGGTGATGATCCTAAAACCTATAACGAGGCGATATCGGATATCGACTTTGAAAAATGGATAGAGGCAATGAAGCCAGAAATTGACTCGATGCACTCAAACCAAGTCTAGACCCTGATAGATCTACCAGAAGGTATAGTACCTATTGGGTGTAAATGGATCTACAAGAGAAAGATTGATGCAGATGGAAATATGGAGACATTCAAAGCTGGATTAGTGGCAAAAGATTATTGTCAATGCGAAGGCATTGACTATCATGATACCTTTTCGCCAGTAGATATGCTTAAATCCATCCACACATTGCTTGCTATTGCAACCTATTTCGATTATGACATATGGCAAATGGATGCGAAAACGATATTCTTAAATGGATATCTTGAGGAAGATATCTACATGGAACAGCCGCTAAGTTTCACATCCAGTGATACAGATCATAAGGTATGCAAGCTGTAATGGTCCATATATGGACTTATGCATGCATCTCAGAGCTAGAATACTCATTTTAATGATGTAATCAAATTATTTGATTTCATCAAGAATGAGAAGAAACCATGTATCTTCAAAAAGATCAGTGGGAGTGCTATTGTCTTCCTCGTATTGTACGTGGATGATATCCTTCTTATTGAAAATGATATTCCTAAGTTGACTATAATTAAAATTATTAGATATGTATGCCCTAGAAGCCAGAATTGGCTGACACTTATAATACGCTTCTAAGGGCAAAATTGTAATTTTGATTATAAATAATAAAATAGTTTATTTTCTATCATATATGTGGATTTAGTATCTGTGATACATCCCTTGAGTTAATGATAATGATAATTCTTATTTTTAAGAGTTAAAAATTTAAGACAAGAATTTTCATTATTAACTCGTAAAATGCTCTAGACTATAGGATCATCATGAGGATGGTGATTGATCCGAAAGGTTAGTATACAATCGCTTCTTTATAGTAGATGAGTCTTGAGTCTACGGTGTGGAGACATCGGAGCGAGAGCATAGGTACTAATTAAAGAACGAGGGCACTGAGCGTGACCACCTCGAGTAGTCATAAGGAAGCCTACCTTCTAATCGATGACTGACTCGAAGCTATAGTAGTGTGTTTGGTTCTTTGACCTGAGGTGCATCGATAGTTCACCTTGAAGGTGTTATAGTTTGACTACACCATGACTCAATCTTCTAGCCATTCAGAATCCTTAGGTATATGTTGGCTATAACATGTTCATTGTAGGAATTGGATTGCACCAAGAGGGAATCTATCTACCTTGGTAGAATAGGAGCAGCCCTATGATGATCATATGAATTAAGTCCAAAAGCCCATGGCCATGGTAGAGAGTGAAATAATAGAAAGAGTTTCTATTAAGGTTTTCACATTGAACTTGAATCGAATGATTAAATCATATGACAGAAATTAGGGTTCGACAAGTTCACCTTAACCCTAATCTGATCGGAGCTCAAGATAGAAGAACTTAAACACACAAGTAGCTGCACCGAGAGATTCATTTTCAATTTTGATAGGTTGTCACCATATACTACTAGGTGTCACTCATAGATTTTGGGAGCAATTAGAATGATTTAGATAATCGATCATTCTAGTTGTCTAAATCAAAAGAGTTCTGATCCATCAAAAGAAGTTTCGATGATATCGATGATGGAGACCATGACATATCCCATTACCATACAAAATTGAACCTAACTGGATCACACAAATAAGGATTTGGATCTGGATATCATCAATTGAACTAATCCAGTTCAATTGATTTGAATTAGATTCAATTAGGTTCAAGAAAATTGTGCTAGCACACGATTGAACCTAATGTTCTTCTTTTTCTATCATTAAAAGTTGTCTCGACTGAGCCAAATATGTTTGTGCTCACTCAGGTATCTTTACCTAGTCTGGCTGAAGCTTGTTCAGTTCAGAAAAGAGTTGTCTTAATTTATGACATAAATTTGAGACAACACCTGCCATTTTTCGTCACCTGCTAATTCTTGCCCTTTGAATTTGGTCAAACGTTAACCTTTGACCCTTGGACATCTGCCCATGTGTCATGCAGCCATAGGAGAGAATTACTGACCAAGTCCACCTGCCGTTTGGTAGGTAGATGGATGGTGCATATCTAGGATGGCATGTGCCCCATGTGGATAAACACTAGAGTCCCATACGGATGGGACTCCAGGTTGCTTCTTGGATTCAACCTAGGTGACCCTTACCTATAGACTTTGACCAGTCTAAGGTGCCATCTAAGGATGAATTTATGGGGCTCTCATCTATTTGGATCAGGTGACATTGTCCCACCAATCAGATTTAGATTTGATTGCACGAAGCAACGCGATTGGTCGGGATGATGCAGCACTGCATGGCGCAGCAGGATCTATAAATAAATCCTATCTGCGCCCAACTAAAAGTGAGTTTCTCTTAGCTAGGTAAGAAAAGGCTAACGAGAAAGCAAGAAGGTAGCCCTGCTACAAGAGATAGCAGCACATCTTCAAAAGGAGTTTTGAAGATCTTCAAAATCAGATTTAGATCCAATTTTTGGAGAAAAAAAAGAGAAGGAGAAGATCTCTAGATCCAGTCTAAGTAGATATCAGTAGAGGCCAGGTAATTGCGTGGCTACTTTCAGAACCTCAAGAAAGCAATAGGATCATCATAGGATAATCAGATTACCCAAATAAGGTAACATTAATTTAGATTTAATTTAATTTAATTTTTTTATTTATCAGATTATAAAATTTGATCTAAAAAGTATTAGATCTGATTTAGATCTAAAATTTTTTTTTTGAAATATACCTCTCGATCAAATCAGATTTGAACGAATCTGATCCGAAAAATCTAATTTTTCCTTCAACTAGTATCAGAGCCAGGTTGCATAAAATTTATTTAGATCTAATTTAATTTAATAAATTAATGAGTTTAGATATCACATGAGATATGATTAGATCTAAAATTAGAAAATTAAAAAATTAAAATTAATTAATCTAGATCTAAAATGTATGAGATACATTCTAGAATAGAATAGTTCTATAGAATAGTCTTGCATGTTTTGATTTAATCTGATTAAATCATATTTTAGATCTTTTATTTACTATTTTCTGATATTATAAGTGTTATAATAACATCTAAAAAATAGCAAATAAAAATTATTTAATTTTAAATATCATATGAGATATGATTGATGCATGTCTAGACTAGTTGTAGAATAGTTCTACATAATTGTCTAGATTAGAATTTATTTTGATTAGATCAATTTAAATCTAATTTTTTAGATTATTATGAGATAATTTAGATCTAAAAATATGCATGATTTGATACATGAGATGTATGCAAAATATGCCTTGATTAGATCTAAATTTGTATATGAGATATATGATATAGATCTATACTGTTTTGTAGATTTACATGTTCCTGATTAAGGCGTTCCTCTTGGCCGTCCGATCATAAGAACGAAGAAGGGTTTAAAGGCCCTCTCTTCCCATTCGATGGGGTGTTCTTATGATGTGTAGGGGTGCTGCGTGTTCGTCCTTAATCAGAAACCCAAAACTTACTTTCTGCAAAATCCTAGATCCTGAAACCCTAGGATTTATTGTGCATATTTTGTTTATGAACCCTACTTAATTAAGAATTAAGATTATGAAATATTAATTAGGTCTAAAATTGAGAATTTCAGATCTAAGACATATTCATAATACTGGGTTCGGGCTTGGGTAGCTCAATTAGGTCTAAGCGGTTGATCAAACCGAATCAAGAGTTGGTTAGATGGGATCAACAATGCTTAAATTGACCAGCCTAATAGGATTAAGTCTGGGTCAAGATCGAGTCACGATCAAGCAAGACCTAATTAGGCTCAGAGGTTAGAGTCTGGATTGTAGGCTAACCCAATTGGTTCTGGCTCAACAATTTGGTGTCTAAGGTAAGTTTGGCACATACGACCGACTGGTTTTTAATTGGAAGCTACTCGACCTGAATGCGTTCTTGTACGAGTTAATGGCATATTCCTTCCACCGGTCTCACTTACCTGGCCATATCTGTTGACACAGTTCTGATCTGAGGTGGTCAATAATCCGAGCTAACCCATGCCACTAGGTTAGTCATAATTGTTATGACTATGCAAGTCTAGTTTAATGAGACCTGAATCAATTCTCCCTAAGAAAAGATTAAGTCTGAGGTCTTCCACCATTGTAGATGTGCGGGCCCTTCCGGGGTTGATTGTTCTCGGCTGGATACAGTGGCTCAGTTGCACCGAAAAGATGCAACCATGTCTATTAGGCATTGGATGCTATGGGCTGGAGGATGAGTTGGGCTCAATATTTTGGATACGGTGAGAGACTCAATTAGGAATCCAGTCTATGCAAATGGTGGGTCTGACTTAACTAAGGAGTGGATCAATATTTCGGGATACGGTGAGATTCATGAATTAGAGACCAAGTTTGGGTGCACCATGATTAGAGAATCATTGAATAAGAGTTGTTCACTCATTGGCTAACCCATCATCAATAACTATTAGGTGAGGTGATGAGTAAGTTGGTGGGACTGCACCACCCACTAGAAAATCATTAATCATGGAGATTTTCGCATCTCTATAGAGAGAGTGTAGGGATCCAAAAAAATTATGGGAGCTAATTTGTTTAAAAATAAAATCTTTAAATAAATTGGTTAAGTCTTAATTACAATATCTAACTAGAAACTTTGACTCTCTATAGGAAAATGACTGCATCCAATCCATTAGCATGAATCCTGGACACCCATAGACTAATTGGACCAAATTACAAGGATTGGCTCTAGAACTTCAAAATTCTTTTGGATTCTGAGAAGTTAACTCATGTATTAGACCAGGATCCTCCCACCTTACCAGCTCGTCCATCCGCTGAGTAGAGAGCATCTTTGGATAAATGGACGGACGAAGATAAGAAGGCCAGATACTACATGTTGGGCTCGATGACTGATGAACTTCAGTGCCAACATGAAGATATCAGGACTGCTCGCCAAATGTTGGTGAACCTACAAGAGATGTTTGGTGAACAGAGTCGTGCAGCCAAGTATCAAGTCACTAAATGACTTTTTAATGCTAAGATGCATGATGGGCAGTCAGTCTAAGATCATTGTCTGATGATGATCAAGGATTTAAAAGAGCTTGAGAAGCTCAGAGTGAGGTTGGATTTAGATCTACAGAACGATATAATTCTGCAATCCTTGACTAATGCATATGGGCAGTTCATCATGAACTATCATATGCATAAACTTCAAAATTCCTTGGCCAAACTTATAAACATGCTGGTTACCGCTGAGCTTTCCATGAAAGGTTCTAAAGGCTCAGTGCTTGCTATGGAATGGACTTCTTCCAAGAGAAAGTCTTTTTGAAAGAAGAAGATGTCTGCGTAAAAGCAGAAGGTGGAAGGAGAAAAGAAGAGAAAGATAGAGCTGAAGAAGAAGGCCGCTGACAAAGAAAAGTATTTCCATTGCAATAATGATGGCCACTGAAAGCGGAACTACCCTACTTACCTGGCCATCCTAAAGAAGAAGGAGGTAGGTCCTTCTAGAGGTATGCTCATTATTGAGTCTAACCTTACGATTTCTTCTACATCCAGTTGGGTGCTTGACTCTGGTTCTAGTGCTCACATGTGCACTTCTATGCAGGATCTTGAGGATAGCAGGAGGCTGAGGGATGGTGAGATGATCCTGCATGTCAAAAATGAAGCAAGAGTTGCTATCGTAGTCATGGGAACATACCCTCTTCAACTACCATCTGATTTAGACTTAGTGTTAAAAGACTGTTATTATGTGCCTACAGCAAGTAGGAATTTGATTTCTGTTTCTTGCCTTGCATTAGAAGGCTATGTAATTAATTTTCTTAAGGACCATTGTAACATTTTTTATGAAAGAAATAAAATTGCAAGTGGTTTCCTTATTAACGATCTTTATCAGTTACATGTTGATGTATCTTTTCAGCAAAATGTGAATGCCATAAACCTAGGGATAGTCCAAATGATAGGTAT
>QRFJ01000143.1:517956-578904 GCA_006176705.1 Cocos nucifera | reverse complement strand
GCAAAATTATAATTTTGACTATAAATAATAAAATGGATTATTTTCTATCACATATGTGTATTTAGTGTCTGTGATATATCCCTTGAGTTAATGGTAATGATAATTCTTATTTTCAAGAGTTAAAAATTTAAGATAAGAATTTTCATTATTAACTCATAAAATGCTCCTGACCATAGGATCATCATGAGGATGGTGATTGATCGGGAAGGTTAGTGTACAATCATTTTCTTATAATAAATGAGTCTTGAGTCTATGGTGTGGAGACACTGGAGCAAGAGCATAGGTATTCGTTAGAGAACGAGGGCACTGAGCGTGACCACCTCGAGTAGTCATAAGGAAGCCTACTTCTCGTCGATGACTGACTCGAAGCTGCAGTGGTGTGTCTGGTTCTTTGATCTGAGGTGCATCGATAGTTCACCTTGAGGGTGTTATAGTTTGACTATACCATGATTCGATCTTCTAGTTATTCAAAACCCTGAGGTGTATGTTGGCTATAACATATTTATTATAGGAATTAGATTGTACCAAGAGGAAATCTATCTACCTTGGTAGAAGAGGAGCAGCCCTATGATGATCATAAGAATCAAGTCTATAAGCCCATGGCCATGGCAGAGAGTGAAATAATAGAAAGAGTTTCTATTTAGGTTTTCACATCGGACTTGAATCGAATGATTAAATCATATAATAGAAATTAGGTTTGATGAGTTCACCTTAACCCTAATCTAATCGAAGCTCAAGATAGAAGAACTTAAACACACAAGTAGTTGCACTGAGAGATTCATTTTTAGTTTTGATGGGTTGCCACCATATACTGCTAGGTGTTACTGGTGGATTTTGGGAGCAATTAGAATGATTTAGATGATCGATCATTCCAATTATCTGAATAAGAAAAGTTTTGATCCATTAAAAGGAGTTTCGATGATGTCGATGATGAAGATCACGACATATCCCATTACCATACAAAATTAAACCTAACTAGATCATACAAATAAGGGTTTCGATCTAGATATCATCAGTTAGACTAACCCAGTTCAATTGATTTGAATTAGAATCAATTAAGTTTAAGAAAATCGTGCTAGCACACGATTGAACCTAACGTTCTTCTTTTCTATCATTAAAAGTTATCTCGACTGGGCCAAATATGTTTGTGCTCACTCAGGTACCTTTACTTAGTCTGACTGAAGCTTGTCTAGATCAAAAAAGGGCTATCTTAATTTATGAGATAAATTTGACACAACACCTGCCATTTTTCGTCACCTACTAATTCTTGCCCTTTAAATTTGGTCAAACATTGACCTTTGACCCTTGGACATCTGCCCATGTGTCATGCACCGATAGAAGAGAATTATTGACCAAGTCCATCTGCCATTTGGTAGGTAGATGGAGGGCACACGCCTAGCATGGCGTGCGCCCCATGTGGATAAACACTAGAGTCCCATACGGATGGGACTCCAGGTTGCTTCTTGGATTCAACCTAGGTGACCCTTACCTATAGACTTTGACCAGTCTAAAGAGCCATATAAGGATGAATTTATGGGGCTCTCATCTGATTGGATCAGGTGATGTCATCCCACCAATCAGATTTAGATCTGATTGCATGAAGCAATGTGATTGGCTAGGATGATGCAGCACTACATGGTGCAGCAGGGTCTGGTCTATAAATAAACCCTATCTGCGCCCAACTAAAAGTGAGTATCTCTTAGCCCATGCCCCAAGGCTGCCCCTCTCCCTCCTCCATGCCATCTTTTGGTCTTCTCTCTCCTCTCCACACCCAAAAGTAGTTGGGCTTCAGTTTGGTGCGATCTAGGCAAGAAAAGGCTGATGAGAAAGCAAGAACGCAGCCCCGCTACAAGAGACAGCAGCACATCTTCAAAAGGAGTTTTGAAGATCTTAAAAATTAGATTTAGATCTAATTTTTGGAGAAAAGAAAGAGAAGAAGAAGATCTCTAGATCTAACCCGGGTGGATACCGGTAGAGGCCAGGCAATTGCGTGGCTACTTCCAGAACTTCAAGAAAGCAATAGGATCATCATAGGGTAATCAAATTATCCAAACAAGATAACATTAATTTAGATTTAATTTAATTTAATTTTTTTATTTATTAGATTATAAAATTAGATTTGAAAAGTGTCAGATCTGATTTGGATCTAAGAGAAAATTTTTGAAATATGCCTCTCGATCAAATCAGATTTGAACGAACCTGATCTGAAAAATTTAATTTTCTCTTCAAAAATGTGGTTATCTAAAGAATTCTCCATGAAAGACCTAGGAGAAGCATCCTTTATTCTAAAAATTAAGGTCTATAGAGATAGACCGAATAGGATGCTAGGATCTTCACAGAAGATGTACATAGAGGAAGTGCTAAAGTGGTTTAGTATGGAAAACTCTAAGAGAGGTTTGGTACCCTTCAGACGTGGCATTCATCTTTCCAAGAAGATGTGCCCTAGCACACTAGAGGAAATAGAATGAATGAGCAAGATCCCTTATGCTTTACCAATAGGGAGCCTCATGTATGCCATGTTATGTACACGACCTGATATAGCCCCTGCTGTGAGTGTCACGAGCATATATCAGTCGAATCCTGGTGAAGAACATTGGACTTCTTTGAAATGTATCATTAAGTACATGAGAAGAACTAAGGATATGATGTTGATCTTCGGTAATGGAGAACTCCAAGTCCAAGGATATACAGACTCGGACTTTATGTCCGACGTAGATGATCAAAAGTCAACATCTGAAAGTCTGTTTGTGTGTAATGGAGCTATCAGTTGAAAAAGTTTCAAGCAGATTGTGATAGTAGATTCCATCATGGAAGTAGAATATATTGCTACATTAGAAGCTGCAAAAAAGGTATTCTGGTATAAGAAGTTTGCCGCAGAGATTTGAGTGATGCCATCAAATTCCATTCCTCTATACTGCAATAACAATGGCGCCATAGCCCTTGCTAAGGAGCTGAGGTCTCATCAGAAATTCAAGCACATCGAGCAGTGATACCACCTCATTCGCGATTACCTCAAGAAGGATTACGTCGAGGTTAAGAGAGTCGACTCTGCAGACAATGCGGCAGACTAACTCACAAAGCCATTGGGCCAGTAGAAGATCGAAGCCCACCTTGAGAAGATGGAACTTAGATTTGTAGCCAATTGGCTTTAGGTCAAGTGGGAGTTTGTTAGATATGTGTTCCCTAGAAGCCAGAATTGACTGGCACTTGTAATACACTTATAGGGGTAAAATTATAATTTTGACTATTAAATAATAAAATAAGTTATTTTCTATCATAAAATGTGTATTTAGTGTCTATGATACATTCCTTGAGTTAATGATAATGATAATTCTTATTTTCAAGAGTTGAAAATTTAAGACAAGAATTTTCATTATTAACTCATAAAATGCTCCTGACCATAGGATCATCATGAGGATGGTGAGTGATTTGAAAGGTTGGTGTACAATCACTTCTTTATAGTAGATGAGTCTTGAGTCTACGGTGTAGAGACATCGAAGCAAAAGTATAGATACTCGTTAGAAAACGAGGGCACTGAGCATGACCACCTCGAGCAGTCATAAGAAAGTCTACCATCTCGTCGATGACTGGCTCGAAGCTGTAGTGGTGTGTCTGGTTCTTTGACCTGAGGTGCATCGGTAGTTCACCTTGAGGGTGTTATAGTTTGACTATACCATAACTCAATCTTCTAGCAATTTGGAACCTTGAGGTGTATGTTGGCTATTGCATGTTCATTGTAGGAATTGGATTGCACCAAGAGGGAATCCGTCTACCTCGATGGATGAGGAGCAACCCTATGATGATTATGAGAATTAAGTTCTTAAGCCCATGGCTATAGCAGAGTCAAATAATAAAATGAGTTTCTATTAAAGTTTTCACATCAGACTTGAATCGAATGATTAAATCATATGACGAAAATTAGGGTTTGACGAGTTCACCTTAACACTAATCTGATCGGAGCTCAGGATAGAAGAACTTAATTACACAGGTAGTTGCACCGAGAGGTTCATTTTTAGTTTTGATGGGTTGCCATCATATATTGCTAGGTATCACTGGTGGATTTTGGGAGTAATTAGAATGATTTAGATGATCAATCATTCTAGTTGTCTGAATCAGAAGAGTTCTAATCCATCAAAAGGTATTTCGATGATGATGATGATAGAGATCACGACATATCCCATTATCATACAGAACTAAACCTAACTGGATCATACAAATAAGGATTTGGATCTGGATATCATCAATTGAACTAATCCAGTTCAATTGATCTGAATAAGATTCAATTAGGTTCAAGGAAATTGTGCTAGCATATGATTGAGCCTAACATTCTCCTTCTACTACCATTAAAAGTTATCTCGACTGAGCCAAATATGTTTGTGCTCACTCAGGTATCTTTATTTTGTCTGACTAGAGCTTGTCTAGATTAGAAAAAGATTGTCTTAATTTATGAGATAAATTTGAGACAACACCTGCCATTTTCCGTCACCTGCTTATTCTTGTCTTTTGAGTTTGGTCAAACATTGACCTTTGACACTTAGACATCTACCTATGTGTCATGCACCCATAGGAGAGTAGATAGAGGCTTGTCCCCTTGCTAGAAATTGAAAAGAAGGGGGTGCATGCCTAGGGAGGCATGCACCCATGGATAAGATGCCTGGAGTCCCATACGGATGGGACTCTAGGTTGCTTCTTAGAATCAAATTAGGTAGGTGCCTAAGACTCAACTTTGATCAGTCTTGGCATCAACTAAGGATGATTTGAGGGGGCTCTCATCTAATTAGATCAGATGATGTCATCCTATCAATCAGATTTAGAGCTGATTGTACGAAGGATATGATTGGCCGGGATGATGTGGCACTGCATGGTGCAGTAGGGTCTACATAAACCCTATCTGTGCCTAGCTTTAAAGAAGTTCTCTCTTAGCCCATGCCCCAAGGCTGCCCATCTCCCTCCTCCATGCCATCTTCTAGTCCTCTCTCTCCTCTCCACGTCTAAGGAGATTCGGGCTCCAGTTTTGTGCGATCCAGGCAAGAGAAAGGTGACGAGAAAGGAAGAAGACAGCATTACTGCAAGAGATGATTCCAGATCTTCAAAAAAAGTTTTGAAGATCCTTCAAATTAGATCCACATCTGATATTTAGAGAGATGATGAAGAAGGAGAAGATCTTCAGATCCAGTCCGAGTGGATATCGATAGAGGCCAGGCACTTGCGTGGCTAGATCCAGAACCTCAGATAATCAGTAGGATCATTAAAGGATAATCTGATTACCCAACATCAAGGTATAAATTAAATTAGATTTAATTTAATTTATTTTTATTTTTATTTATTAGATCTATAAAATCAGATCTAAAATATCTCTGATCTGCTGGATCCATAAGAAAAATTTTTGAAATATCTCTCTAGATCCAATCAGATCTGAATGAATCCGATCCAAAAAATTAGAATTTTCCCTTCAGTTCTATCAACCAAGTTGCATATTTAATTCATAATCAATATGCAAGTAAAATAAATATAAAACTACTTTAGATCTAATCTAAACAGGTTCATATAATTGAAACAGTTTCAATAATAATCAATCATAAATCTTCGTAGATCAAATCTAACATATTTATGATGATTGAAATTAGATTAAAATATTTTTAATTAGATCATAAAATCTCTTAGATCTAATCTAAAATTTTATGATTAATATTTTAGATCATCACGTACTAGGACAACCTATCCACTGTAAGGGATAAACCTTACATCAGGACAATCTTATGGCAGTCCGTATAATCTAAAACATTTTATTTTTAGATCTAAAACTATTTTAAATCTATTAAATTATAAATAAAATTAGATCAAATCTTATAAATCTATGATTAGAGTCAAATCATCACGGACTAGGATAACCTTTTATTGTAAGGGGTAAACCTTACAGCAAGACAACCTTATGGCAGTTCATGAGATCTAATTTTTTTTTTAATTTTAGATTTAATAATTAGATTATAAATTAGATCTAATCTAAAAAATAATCTAAACATGCATAAAAATCATGTAATAAGAACCTAAGCTCTGATACCAATTGAAGGAACTAAATCTAGGGTTTTACGGATAGATCTTGCAACTTTTTCAAGATCAGATAGCGAAAAACTTAAATAAATCAAATATTTATTTAAATAAACTTATAAATATCTAGATCTCAGATTTATTATATGATCAAGGTATGATATTAAATCAAAAATTTAAAATATAAAGAAGAAGGAAAGGTTGATCATATCAACCTAGATCTATATTACATCTAATGCAGCTATAAAATAACAGATCGGATCTGTTACCTAAGCAAATTAGATATTCTAACATGCTGATCTAGACTTGAGGAATGAAGTCATGAGCTGCACATGCGTTCGGCCTCTAGGAGTCATCCACACAAGCCCACGAACACGATCAGAGATCCTGGGATAGAAAATTAGCACAGTATGCTAGCACTGTGCTGATCTCTCTTCGACGGTCGATCCGATGCTTCCTTCTTTGAAACATGGATACTCTAAAATATCAAAAGAAAAGAAAAAGATTTATGATACCGAGACACCTTTCAAAAGCTTATAAAAATGGGAGGAAGAGATCTGGAACAAAAGCCCTAGAAGAGGACCCTCTTCTTCTTTGTTCTTTTTCTAGACACCCTAATTTATATTTTCAATATCTCCATGATCTAGATGAATTATTCTCTAATTTTTCTACACCAAAGAGACCTCTCAAATATCTGCAATTCATAAAAATCTTAATAAATTTTTTTTTAAAATAAAGTGATATGTAGAGTCCTAGTTAGGTCAAAAACCTAGACTAGGAAGGACCAAATAAGGAAAGTTGTTGGGGCGCCCAACTCTTGGGCACCCCCACCTTACTTTTCTGTTGAGGACCAGCAAGGGAGAGCACAACAAATGCCAAAGAATGCCATGTGAGAGAGAGAAAAAATAGGGAAGTGGTGGCATGAAAGGTAGTCTTTTGGTTGACTAAGATTCTATCTCATAGAATCCTAAAGCAAAACCAATCTTCTCTTTTGACTTGGTCATCAAATAAATTTCCATATGAGAAAAAGGAAGAGAGAAGGGAGGCATGAGATTGCTTTAGGCATGGAGATTATTCATATAAAAATACAAAGAGAAAGGGGTGGGGTGTGAGGATTAGGTGGTGCGAGGAATAGGGAGTCCTAGTCATACTAGGACTCCTATTTTGACCTGGTCACTAAGACTCCTATTTTGACCTAGTCAAACAAGATCTTTTAATCAAATAAAAATAAGAGTAAACCAACCTAATTAAATAAGACTCTAATCCATTTAAGAACTTAATTAAATTAGATTAAATCAAATTTAATTTTAATTTAATTTTCTAATCAAATTTGAAGAGAGATCAGTACCATCTAGCAATGGTACCTAATGGCCAGATAGGTAGAATGTGTAGAACAACATCCTTAAAACCCATGTGGATATAGTTTCCATATAATTCATCCTCTTGACCAAAATGCTCGTAGGACACCTCAAAGTTCACCTGTCAACTCTGATCAGATTGTCCACATTGTATTTCAAAATATCAAATCCATTTGATGAATTATCCTAGCCAAAGTTTTGCTATATTGAAATATAGTGATACAATCTTGTCCAACTCTTGGAGTGTTTAATTCCATCTTGATCACACATCGACTTCGCAAGTACTTGACTGTACTCAGAAGCCTTCTATTATTGAATTAGAAATTCAGTTAGTTTGGTATCAAAACATAGTGAGTTGCTTGCAAGTCACTGAGGTGATCTTAGGTCTAAGGGATATTTATACCTATATCCCATCAGAGATATTTTCGATAGTAGAATGCTCTGGAGTTGGTCACGTTCAATGATGATGTACCCATACATCTTACTTGTATGCCATACTAGTATCTCCACACTCCTTGATTAAAAGGGCAACCGATCCATATGGCATACAGTAACCTATGCTCGTTAGATGCTGTCATCCTAATTAACAATCTATCATTTGATCATGAATAAATTTAAGGATAAATTGATAAATTCTCTCTTTATCAAAGCTAAATAGTTCTAAGAACTTCATCATAATATTAGAGTTCGTTAGAAGATGAATACTTTATGGTGAAAATATCAAAAATAAATTTTATTTATTAATGAATCAATTATAGATACAATGTAGCTCAACCATTAACAAGCTGATAATTGACTTTAGAACATATTTTCCAACAACTTTCACTTATCCTAAAGCCACTCAACATAGTATCTAATACCCATCATCAACTTATGGTTGTCAAACTTCTTAATCGCCAGGGCTTTAGTGAAGGCATCGACTAGGTTCTTCTTTCCATCAATCTTCTAAAGGTCGACGTCACCTCTATCCACAATCTCCTGGATTAGGTGGAAGCGGCGTAGAATGTGCTTTGTTCGCTGGCATGCCTTCGATTCTTTTGCCTGAGCAATGGCACCAGTGCTATCATAGTAGAGCATGATCGGACCATCAAGGAAGGGTGCTACTTCAAGCTCGATGATAAACTTTCTCAGTCACACAACTTCCTTCACGGCATCTGATGCTGCTATGTACTCTGCTTTGCAAATAGAGTGCCATAGTATTCTGCTTAGAACTCTTCCAGCAGATGGATCTACCATTTAGAGTAAAAATATATCCCAACATGCTTCTACTATCATCATGATCAAATTGAAAGCTGGAGTCAGTAAATCCTACATGTTTCAGATCTGACTTGCCATAAACCAACCATTGGTTCTTAGTATTTCTCAAATACTTAAGGATGATTTTAACCACTTTCTAGTTGTTTTCTCCATGGTTAGACTAGTATCTACTCACTGCTCCTAGTGAGTATGCCACGTCTAGTCTCGTACATGTCATGGCATATATGATAGATCCCACTGTCGAAGCATATGAAACTGTACTCATATGCTCTCTCTCTTCAGGAGTTCTCAGACAATCCTTCTTAGAGAGAGAAATTTCATGGCCTATCGAAAGATAGCCCTTTTTAGAATTCTCCATGCTGAACCTCTTCAGCAATGTATCTATGTACATGGACTGGGATAACCCAAGCATCCTTTTAGATCTATTCCTATAGATCTTCATTGCTAGGATGTAGGATGCTTCACCCAAGTTCTTCATGGAGAACTATGATGACAACCAGACTTTTATTTCCTATAGTGTAGGGATGTCATTTTCGATTAAGAGAATATGTCCTACGTACAAGACAAGGAATACTACTGTTGGACCATTTGCCCATTTGTAAATGCAGGGTTCTTCTCTGTTCTTAACGAAGCCATACGTTTTGATCACTTTATCAAAATGCATGTTCTAATTTTGAGATACCTACTTTAGTTTATAAATGGATCTCTGAAGTCTGCACATCTTGGACTCATCTGTGGATGTGAACCCCTTAGGTTGTATCATATACACCTCTTCAGTCAACTCTCCATTCAATGAAGTTGTCTTCACATCCATCTGTCAGATCTCATAGTCCAGATGGGCAACAATCGCAAGCATAATCTGAATGAATTTGAGCATTGCCATAAAAAAAAATAACTCATCATAGTCAATACCATAATATTGATGATACCCCTCGGCAATCGATAGACTTTATAGATCTCCATCTTTTTGTCTGCGCCCCTTTTCCTATTGAAGATCTATTTACAACCAATGGATTTAACCCCTTCGGATGGGTCAACCAATGTCCATACATCATTGATCATCATGGACTCCATTTTGAATTTCATGGGCTCAAGCCATTTCTTGGAATTAGGTCTCTGTATAGCATCCATATAGGTGATCGGATCCTCATCGTTCTCATCGAGTTCGATGGGATCACCATCTTGGACCAAGAAATCATAGTATCTATTCGAATGATGCAGTACTCTATTAGATCATTTTAATGGTGTAGGTACATTGGGTTCTGGATCTAATCTAATTAAATTTGACTTAGGTTCAGTTACAGGTGTCGAGTTTTCTACCTATTGAACTTCATCAAGTTCAATCTTAGAGGCAACAATTCCTTCACCACAGAATTTTTTTTCTAAAAAGATTGCCTTAAGGCTGACGAACATCTTTTGTTCTTCAGCATGTAGAAATAGTAACCCTTACTTTCATTGGGATACCCTATAAACACATACTTATCATATCAGGGTCTAAGTTTATCTGTATGCAAACATTTGACATAGGCCGGATAACCCCAAACCTGTAGGTAACAGAGTGTAGGCCTACGTCCAGTCCATATCTCATATGGAGTCTTTGCGATAGATTTACTCGGTACATTGTTCAATATATAACATGCAGTCTCAAGAGCATAACCCCAAAATGAAATAGGCAGACTAGTAAACCCCATCATGGATCAAACCATGTCCAATAAGGTTCGATTTCTTCTTTTCGATACATCATTATGCTATGGTGTGCCAGGAGGAGTCCACTGTGAGAAAATTCCATTCTCTCCTAGATATGTCAAGAACTCATTGGATAGATATTCATCTCCTCGATTTGATCAAAGAATTTTAATACTCTTTTCAGTTTATTTTTCTACTTCACTTCAAAATCTTTTGAATTTTTTAAATAAATCCGACTTATGTTTTATCAGATAAACATATTCGTACCTGGATAGATCATCTATGAAAGTGATGAAATAGAAATATCCACCTCTGGCACCTATGCTCATTGATCCACATACATTAGTATGTACTAGACCTAAGAGCTCAATAGCTCTCTCACCTTTTTCAGTAAATGGTGACTTGGTCATTATACCAAGAAGGCAAGATTCATAGGTTGGAAGTGATTCATAATCACTGATTTCGAGGATTCTCTCTTGAGTCAACTTGTTTATCCTATTCTTGTTTATGTGACCTAGCCTACAGTATCATAGGTAGATATCAGAGATATTATCTAATCTAGGATGTTTTTTAGAAGTATACATTAGACTCATAGGCTGTGATAAAATATAAATATCATTTCTCCATTGTCCTTGCATTATTGTAATGTTATTCATAATAATGTCACATAATCTTCTTTTATTGATAAATAATAACCATCTTTGGCCAAAAGGCCAATAGAGATTATATTCATCAGGAAGGAAGGATAATAATGATATTCATTTAAAAAAATTATATTAGTATTAAAACTGAGTTGAACTATTTTCATAGCTAGAACTGGAATAGACGTTCCATCTTTAACATTTAGGAATTGCTCATTATTTTCAAATTTTCTACTAACTTGAAATTCTTGCAATGTATTGTAAATGTGGATTGGACTTTAGGTATTCAATACCTAAGTAGAAATATCATAAATAGAAAAATTATAAGGTGTTATTATATAATATTTTTGATCAGCAACTACTTGCTTATCTCTCTTATTCAGCCTGTTAAGGTCATGAAAATCATGATACTAAGGATAATTTCTCTTCCAATATTCCTGCTTCTTACAGTGAAAGCATTCTACCTGATCTAGGTTATTCTTGGATCTTATGTTTAAATTGGGTATAGAGGCCCCAACACGAACCACTTTGTGCTACTGAACAATATTCAACTTTCGATACTTATTATCGAAGTTGGGTCCCATAAGTTAATCATTATCTAATAGTGAATGAAGCAACTATGGTTTGGGTTTAACTTCACAAAGGAGAACCAAAAGTCTAATTAGTAATTGATTCATTAAATCTAAAGATTTGGACTTTAATCAAAAAATTCTTTCACTATTTTATTCAAACTGATAGCCTCTACCTCCAATTCGAAGAATTATCTTAATTTCTTAGTGGGTACTAGAATCGACATAGACTGCACACAAGCCCACTATGGTTGGTCAACCCATATACATCTAAGGATAGGTTTATAATCAATTATTTTTTTAAATAATTTTTAGTAATTTAATTTTGCCCCAGGTATCTTTTCAATAGGCTAGGGCCTCCACTGAAAGTTTTAGTTAGGTCCAACCATTAACATGATCATACTTTGTCCATCTAACTAATGAATGATTAAGCCTAACTATGGTTGGTCAATCTAACCATCATTTAGAGAGACGCATCCAAGAAATTATATTATGAATGATAATTCTATTAGTGGATAAGCACCAGGCCTATGGGCCTCCAATGATTATCCAACTAATGGACCCATTATCATCCACTTAATGAGAGGCTATGATCTAGTTATCATCATAACTATTTTATTTTATGGATCTAATAATTTTAGATGATTTAATTGACTTGATTTAGAGGAAGAAGGTCAAATGAACCAGCTTATCATGATCCTCCAACTGGCTTCACCAAGTTGGATTAAGAGAGACCATTAATAGGCTGGTCTAGGAGCATCTAAATCAGTCACATTGATTTATCTAGCTGACATGGGTCAACTTGAATTGTCAAGTAATCTGATTAAAATATAATCTCACCAAGAGGTCAGATAAGTTTGATCAGTGGAAGGGTCTACCAAAGCTTACCTTAGACACCATAAGAAATGGTCAGATAAGTAGGCTGTCAATTAAAGACCACCGATCGTATATGCCAAACTTACCTTAGACACTAACTGATTAATTAGTTTTGATTAGATCAACCTAACATTTCAGGTTAGACCACTTAGCCAAGAATCAAGTCCATTTTGATCTCGTTAAAGACATGGACTTGACCAACTACAACTATTGTAATTGATCTAGAGAATCCTTGACCTAATCTAAGACAACAATTGATAAGATTTAGCCAATTCTCTAATTAAGTCCATTCTTTAATCTAACCCTAGGTCTAATCCAATTAATGGACCTAATCCCCACTAATCCATTTAACCCAATATGTTATGATTCGTATCTTAGGATCTTTAATTTACAACCCTAGATCCTAATCAAACAACTTCTTAATTCTTAATTAAGTTTCAGACTGAGGGTTGGGATTTGGCTTTTCAAAAATAATTTTCATATCTGTAAAATATTTTTACAACATGGTTCTACCAACCAAGTTACATGTTTGATTCATAATCAAAATACAAGTAACATAAACATGAATCTACTTTAGATCTAATCTAAACAGGTTCATGTAATTGTAACAATTTCAACACCAATCAATCATAAATCAACTTAGATCAAATCTAACATACTTATGATGATTAAAATTATATTAAAATATTTTTAATCAGATCATAAAATTTTTTAGATCTAATCTAAAATTTTATGATCACTATTTTAGATCAGCACGTATTAGGACAATTTTTTCACTGTAAGGGATAAATCTTATAGCAGGACAATCTTATAAGATCAGTCCGTGCAATCTAAAACTTTTATTTTTAGATTTAAATATTTTAAATCTATTAAATTATAAATAAAATAAAATTAAATCTAACAAATTTATGATTAGAAGTAGATCATCACGAACTAGGATAATCTTTTCACTATAAGGGATAAACCTTACGGTAGGACAACCTTATAGCAGTTCGTGAGATCTAGATTTTTAATTTTAGATTTAATAATTAGATTATAAATTAGATCTAATTCAAGAAATAATTTAAACATGCTCAAAAATTATGTAATAAAAATCTAGGCTCTGTTACCAATTGACAGAATCAGATCTAGGATTTCAGAGCTAGATCTTGAAACTTTTTCAAGATCATGCAGCGAAAGACTTAAATAAATTAAATATTTATTTAAATAAATATGAAAATATCCTAGATTTAAGATTTATTATATGATCATGGCATGTTATTAAATCAAAAATTAAAATCTGAGGAAGAAGAATAACATGTTAATCATACCAACATGTAATTATACTACATCTAATGCAACTATAAAATAAATAGATCAGATCTATTATTTGTGCAAGTTAGACATTCTAACTTGCAAATCTAGGCTTGAGGATGATGTCATGAGCCGCACATGTATCTGGCCTCTAGGAGTTATTCACACGAGCCGACGAGCATGATCAAAAATCCTGATGCAGAAAATCAACACAGTATGCTAGTACTATGCTGATCTTTCTTTAATGGTCAATCAAATGCCTTCTTCTTCTAGATTTGGACTCTTCCAAAGAGAAACTCTTAGAAAACCTAAAGAAGGAGGAAGAAAAGAGGTGAACATAGTGATCCTAGAAGAAGACCCTCTTCTTCTTCTCTTTGCTCTCACCCAGACACCTAGTTTTGTGTCTATTGAATCCCTATGCCCAGAGGTTTTCTCTCTTTAATTTTTACACACCTCAAATCTCTCTTAAATATATATATTTTACTAAAATTTCAAGCCAAAATTTATTTAAAATATATAGGAAAAGAAGAATCCTTGTCTAGGTCAAATACTAGACAAGAAAAGGTCAAACAGGGCAAGTCAAGGGGCGCCCAACTCTTGGGCACCCGTCTCTAATATTTTTGGCATGTACTAGAAAGGAGGGGTACATAGAAAAGGGCCTTTCTCATGTAGAATAGGAGAGAAAATAATAGGAAGAGGGGGCGGCCCCTATTGGGAAGATTTTAGGTTTGTTAGGATTCTATCTCATAGAATCCAAAATCAAAACAAACTCCCTCTTGGACTTGGTCCTCCACCCAATTACCATATGATAAAGAGAGAGAGAGAGGGGGGGCATGCATGAAGACTAGGGAGAAAGGGATTTGTCACACAAAATAAGAGAAGAAATAGGGCATGGGGCATGGTGGGCTAAGGTGGCACAAGGTGGAATCCTAGTCTCACTAGGATTCCATCTATGACTTGGTCAAACATGGTTTCTCAAATCAAATTAAATCAAAATTAAATTAATTAAATTAAATTAGATTTTAATTTAATTAAAAATTAATTTAAATTTAATTTAATTTAATTTAATTATAAATTAATTTTCTAATCAAATTAGGAAATTGGGCTGACCCAAGTCCTAGTTAAACTAGGACTAGTTCTTCCTTGCACTTGGCTTATCCAATAAGTCAATTGGACTTGATCCAATCAAGCCCAAACCAAATCTAATTAAATTATATTTAATTAGACTTAATCTCAATCTTTTGGCTTAATTAAATTAAGTCAATTAGCGATCTAATTGCTAATCAATCCTCCTATAATGCTTGCACTAGGTTAAACATCAATCATATTGATTGTTTAACCCTAGAATAATTCTTAATCGTTGATCAACCATTCGATCAGATTGTGAGCTCTAATGTATGTGACCTCATAGGTCTAAACTTAAGTTGAATGTATAAGAATAGATTTCTATACTAATCGAAGTAACCATCTAGCAATGATACCCAATGATCGGATAGGTCGAATGTGTAGAACATCCTTAGAAACCATGCAGATATAGCTTTTACATAATTCATCCCCTTAACCAAAATACTTATAGGAGACCTTAGAGTTTAACTATCAACTCTAATCAGGTTGTCCACATTGTATTTCAAAATATCAAATCCATCTGATGGATTACCTTGACTAAGATTTTGCTATATTGAAATATAGTGATACATTCTTCTCCAACTCTTGGAGTGGTCAGTTTCATCATGATCACACACCAACTTCGTAAGTACTTGACTGTGCTCAAAAGTCTTTCATTACTGAATTAGAAATTTAGTTAGTTCAGTACCAAAGCACAGTGAGTTGCTTGCAAGTCACTTAGGTGGTCTCAGATCTAAGAAACACTTATACCTATATCCCATTAGAGATATTCTTGATAGCAGAATGCTCTGAAGTTGGTTATGTTCAATGATGATGTACCCATATATCTCACCTATATGTCATACCAGTATCTTCATATTTCTTAGTTAAGAGGACAACCAACCCATATGGCATACAGTGACTTATGCTCGATAGATGCTGTTGTCCTAATTAATAGCCTATCATTTGATCGTGAACAAATTTAAGGACTAATCGATAAATTCTCTCTTTATCAAAGCTAAATAGTCCTAAGAACTTCATCACAATAATGGAGTTCGTTAGAAGATGAAAACTTTATGATGAAAAATATCAAAAATATATTTTATTTATTAATGAATCAATTATAGATACGATGTAGCTCAACTGTCAACATGCTGATGATTGGCTTTGGAATATATTTTTCAATAGATATCTCTCCATACCACAACTCTTGTAGGAGCTCGTGTGACAGACGGGAATACCTATCCATAAAATTTTTATCCATCTTTTTTTTATTTTCTTCCATCCTTCCAATATATGAGGAGGAGACTTAGCCAGGGGAAGGTCGGCTAGAGGAGGTTCTTTTTTTTATTTCAACTCCAAGCCCTATTAATAGCTTAGGAGTTAGTTTTGTATCAACTTTTTATTGAAGCAATAAAATTTTATTTTGATTTTTTTTAATCATCGCTTATGCAATTTAATTTTTGTAGTTTAATTTTAGCATATAGGATAGTTTAAGTTTCTTATTTTTTTTCTGCTTATTTAGTTTCTGCATTTTTTCTATAATTTTAAATTTTAGCAATTAGTATAATATTTTTTTTATTTTTTTAATCAACTTTATAGTTTTGAATCAAATCATGTCTAGCTAAGCAATCTTCTGGGATTTGCGATGAAGCTAAACAATGATTAGAAGCTTTTTCTTAGAATTTCTTCTTGGCTTTCAAGTTTTCTTAAAGTTCTTCTTCCTTCAAGCTTCTTGCCAGGAGACTTGATGGACTATCATTGGATTTCAATCCCTTTATAGTTCATATTTGATTTGGTGCAAGAAGGATAATAGGTAGAAGACCTATAATCTTTTTAAATCCTTTCTCCTTATTCATTATGGAAAATTTTGATGGATTATTCTTGGTTCAGAGCTCTTTCATAGTCCATACTTAAGTAACACAAGGAAAGAAGTTGAAAGAAGAGTTTTTTAATTAGGGTGAATGCTTGTCCATGCATTACACCTTGATCAAGGGGCATCATAAGAGAAATCTTAGAAAGGCTTTCTAAGTCATTGGTGTAGTGGATTTAAAAGTCCAAGATCTTTAGATTATTATTTTCTATAATTAATTTATTATTTAGTAGTAAGTAACAAAAAATCTTCCTCCTCTTTGTTAAAGCTCTCCTGAGCAAGAGTTTGAACGCAATTCAATCCTAAATTTCTCATGGGATCAATCCATTCTTGCTAGATATGCTACTTTGCATACCGTGCACTGATAGTTTTAAATTTAAGATATATCAGCGATGTCAGCTTTGACCTTCTTCCTCTTTTCTTCTTTCGAGACCAATGCAACGTTTAGCTCTGCCACTACCTGCTCTTCTCTCTTAAGTGCCTGTTGAAGGCGCCCAACCTTAGTAGAGTAAGTCTTCTTCAGATGTTCAAGCTTGGTCTTGTACTCTTTGGCCACCACCACAACCTTCAAAGCCTCGACCTTATGGAGATTGACTACCTCCATATTCACAAAAAGGTGGTGCCCCAACTGCAAATAGCAAGACGTAAGTTATTATTGAGAAACATACATATATTTTGCTAAGTACGAAAAGAAAAAAGTAGTTATCTCGATGAAGGCCGCAAAGGAGTCTTTCTTTCTCTCCTCATCATTCATCTAGAGAATCTTCTCAATAATATTTGGGAGGATGCAATCCTCCATGAGGGGTTGGATGACCTCTCAATCATCGAGGAAACCTCAGTCTGGGTCAGCACTGTTGCTACTAGATTCACTAGAATTTTTCTGGACCTTCTTGGCAATAGTCTTCTTCCTTCTCTTCTCCACCCCCTTTTTTTCTTAGGAGGCATAGAAGCAGTGATCTTGGTGGGTGAGGTCGAGATTGGTGGAGGCACTGCAACCTTCGGGACTAGAGCCACCTGATCTAGAATGGTCGAGCTTAGGTCTCCAACCTTTGCTCGTTTCGATGTCTTCCCTGAAGCCCCTCTTTCTTTTTGGGTCCAAAGTCCCTTGGTTAGCTGCTTTAGTTCCTTGGGAGTCATCTCTGCAAAAATGGGCAAGCCAAAGTTAGGAGAAAGGGTAAAGGAACAGAAAGAAAAGTATAAGTTTATACCTTCAAGGTTGAATGGGCTAAGGCCGAGGTTGTACAAAGTTCGATCATCTACCAAATTGGATAGTGAAGGAGCTTTATAATTTTTGAGGGTATTGGCAGAGTTGAGATCCTTCTATGCTAGCCTAGGAGCCCTATGAATTAAGTCTCTTAGTTGGCCCTAAGGGGAAAGCCCTAACTCTACCGAAGGACAAGATATAAATTTTTTTTTTTTCCAGTTATGAATGGAAGAAGGGGTACCTTTAAGCAACCCCTTCTTACCGAACTAGAAGAAGATGTATCACCAGCCTTGGCAGAAGGATGATGCTTAAAAGTAAAGAAGGTTTGAAATAAGAAAATGGAAGGTCAGACCTTGGCCAACAGACAAAGTGCTAGAAATCCTATAATAAATTGAAAGGAGTTTGATACTATAGAGGAAAGAGATATGTTCAAGAAGCAAAAAAATTCAATGATGAAGAGAGGGATGGGAACCCTTAACCCAGCATGGAGAGCCTCCATGTACAAATAGAATTGACTCGAAGGAGGGGCACAAGCTCGGCTGTCCAATTTGAGAAGTTCCAATTCATACTTGGAGGGGATCTCGTACTAGATTCTGACTAAGGAGAGGTCTTCAGCAAAAAGGATACAAGGAATGGTCTCAGGAACAAAGATTGGGTGGGCTACCTCCCTCAGCTCGATTTCATTCCTAAGACTGGGGTTGGAGGAGCTCAGACTGGATGGACTCCTAGAATCGCTAGACCAAGAGATTTCAAAAGCCATTTTGGATTAAGCAAAATCAGAAAAAACTCACCAAAATTGGAAGAAATTGGTGAAGAAACTTAGGAAATGGAGGAAAAACAACTAACCCATCCCCCAAAGAACTCTTGAAGATCGAAAAGCAAAAGAAAGACTAAGAAATGCAGAAGAAGAGTTAGAACACTAGCCAAAATCAGATGGAGAACTTGGTGGTGCAATCGAAATGATGAAGGAAGGGTGGAAATAGGGCATCGGAGATCGAAGAATGCATGGAATAGGGCTCTCAAGATTGAAGAAAGCGAAGACTAGAGAAGAATTAGAGAAAAACTAGAGTAAGGAAGAAGAAGGAGAAGATGCTTAAATAGTCAGAAGAATCCTGAAGTTGTTATGATTGTGGATCGTCCATGCCGAATCCCCATCCTCCACATGTCCTCCTCATTATTGCAAGGAAGACGTCTGACAAAACCATTATGGTGCCATATATTTGAGCTCCGCTCTAGGAGGAATTTAAAAAGTTAAGGCCATTCGAGTCATTCAATAATAAAGAAACTTCTATGCTGATTTGAATGGTCCAAAATATTCCATCTCTTGAAGGCGAGAAGCCAAAATACTTCAGTGATTGCAAATATTGGTACTCTCTTTGTCCAAACTTCAAATTTGGAAGTAGGAGGATAAGTGTTGGAGGTAAAATGGCTCCCGCCGAAGTCCAATCAAAAGCCCGACCTTGAAATAATGCCCTTCGAATGTCATGACAATCAAGTCTGAACTTCAATCAAGTCGATTCCTTAGTCTAGGCGAATTCCAAAAGATTGGCCTCCAAATAAGACTAAGCTCAGAGCTCCATTCAAGAGCAGCTCATCCTTGGAATGACAGTAACCCCTATTAATATCCGATCTTATGCACCGGCCAACCTTCTTGGCGACAATCCTCTTAACTTTCTCCTGATAACTATAGATCTTGTCAAAACTACAATGTGAACTTCGACTAGATGAACTCGAGCAGTGAAAGGGTTTAACATTCGACTAATTTCGATCTCCAGCTCAGAATAGACAGGAGCCATCCCACAAATATGGAACTTCAGTACGGTCCGACCTCGACTAGTGGCCAACCTTACATGATGGTCAAACTCCTTTACTTCACCTTGTGGGCAGCAGATTTTGCTAATTCTACACCAAGGATCTTGGTTGGATGAACTTGGCTCAGCAAAAGGGCTTCGTCACCAATATGAGTCCCACCTTCAAACAGGTTCTACTTCATAGGTATTGGATCTCAGTACTCCTCCATCCTAACTTCAGGATGACCTTGGATATTGGCTGAATTTCTTCAAGAGAGCTTGATTGTGATCTTAATTGAAGAACTCACGATCCTTTTCTGACTTCCAGCCCTCTAAACTAGAGTGTTTATACCCATTCTTGGCTGACCTTGAAGGTGGCCGAGCTACCGAAAGTAGTCAAGACAGTTCCATTGAGGTTCAAACTTAGAGCCTAGTCTATGAGCTCATCATCCATAACTCAGAAGCTTACCTCCAAGTTTGGAAGCCTCCGACCTTCCATCCAAACTCTAACAAATAAAATCCAATGACAGCCCACTCTCTGTAATAAACTATAAGTGGCCCAAACAGTCTTCTAACATTCTATTATGTTTGTCACTATTATTCTATTATAGGCTCCATCTATATAAGGGATTCTTTAGATACGTTTTCTTCTCTATGCTCTCCTCTCCACTCTAATCTCCTATGTACTCCATTCTTATTGGCTAGAAAGCTAACTTGACCATCGGAGGTCCATGCCAGAGCCACCCACCTTCAGGTCGGATTTGTCTTGCAGGTCTCTCCGATGAGATCATCTCCTCCACCTTCAGTAAAATCTGACAGTCGTCCATTTTCTACACCAATAAGTTCAGATCCTTCGTATGAGGCTGTGAAATTCTCAAGCTAGTATATCACCCAGTGGTGGTGCTCAACATCATGCTACTATTTTGTGTTGCCTTATTTATGGACTGACTATAAATATTGAACCTATAGCCGTTAATGATGAGCTGTTTGTACTCACAAACAATATAATTAAGTCCCATTGAAAGAGCATGCACTTTAGAACTCACATCATAGAGTGGTAATCTCCACACCTAAGGAGATGACACCTAATTGTAAATATATTCAAATAAGGTACATAAGGCAAGAATATATACTTGCATACATGATCTTTGAACCACTAAATAAAATTTTTGCTATGCATTTTCTCTTTCTCCCACATACTTAGTATAGTGTATTTTACTCTTATGACCTTTTTGTATTTGCTGCATGTACAAAAAATAAATTTAGATATAATGGAGTATTTTCTTCTAAATATTATGAAATAAATAAGGCTGAGTGACTCACCTTATATATGGATCAATAACATTATAGTTAAAGAGCACGTAGTGGTGTGCCTTATCTCTTTTCTCAATGCTCCAATCAATGAGGCGGTATGAAGTGGAAAATCCACCTAGCTATGAAATGGACTCAAATGCAGACTCAATTGATTTATATTGATCATTCTAATTCCTCTTTGGCTAGTTACGATGTATCTCGAGCTTATTTAAGTACATGGTACAAAAATTCATACACTCTTAAATCAAATAACCTTCTGCTATGGATCTCTCCAGGCGATTCATATTTTTTACATAAGATTTCAGTATTTGAATCTTCCTCTCGGTTGGGTACATCTATCAGTAGAACACTAGGTCTCCAAGTATAATTTTTTCGCAAGGTGCACTGCGAGATGCATCTTAACTATCAAAAATGATGGTTGAAATATCTTCTCCAGATCATATAATATAGTCACCACCCTTGCCTTCGTTTCTTTCATATCTTTCTTAAGCAACCTCTTCACATAAATATCTCTATAGAAGTTGCAAAGATGAATAATAGCCATTCTGATATTTTTTGGTAACATGCAATGAATAGATATTGGGATCAACTCCTTTATCAATACAGGATAATCATGTCTTCAATCTCCCATGTTTGACATCCTTACTATTCACATGCTTTGATATGTTGCTTGAGTATCCATCTAGGATCTTTACGTTCTCCAACACATAAAGAAATGTGGACCATTGGAATACATTCATAACATAGTATGCATGAGGGAACCTCCACTTTTCTTTTCCTATCGGCTCTGGATGGAGTGATCTCTAAATACCCCATTCTTTCAAGTTAAATTGAAAATTCAAGCCATCCTTGGTCTTATCCTTGATATTCAAGATTGTTGCCAATAGGAGCTCGTACACGTTCTTTTCAATGTGTATTATATCTAAGCAATGGCGTAATAAGTTTGCCTCCTAATATGGTGTTGAAAAATATGTCCCAAAGCCAATCATCAGTCTGTTGATGGTTGTGCTATCTTTGTAAAATATAAATGATTTATTATAAATAAAAGTTTATTTTAGCTCTTTTCATCACAAGTCTACATCTTCTAATGAACTTCTGTATTATGATGAAGTTCTTAGATCTATTTAGATTTGATAAAGAGAGAATTTATTGATTAGTCCTTAAACTATTCATGACCAAATGATACCTTATTAACTAGGATGATAATATTTATCAAGTATAGGTCATTGTGTGCCATATAGATTGGTTGTCCCCTTAATCGAGGAGTATGAAGATACTAGTATGACATATAGGTGAGATGTAGAGATACATCATTACTGAACATGGCTAACTCTGGAACATTCTACTATCAAGCTCTAATGGGATATGAGTATAAGTATTTCTTCAACCTGAGATCGCCATGGTGACTTGCAAGTAACTCACTATGCTTTGGTGCCGACTACCTAAATTTTTAATTCAGTGATAGAAAATTTTTGGGCATAATCAAGTACTTATGAAGTCAGTGAGTGATCAAGATAGAGTTGACTACTTTAAGAGTTTGGAGATAATGCATCACTATATTTCAATTTAGCAAAACCATGACTAGGATAATCCATATGATGGATTTAGTATTTTGAAATATAATGTGGATGACCTATTTGGGGTTTACAGTTAAACCCAAAGTCGTTCTATGAGAATTCATGATTAAGGAGATGAATTATACGAAAACCATATTGACATGGATTGTAAGAGTGTTGCTTTACACATTCGATCTATCTGACCATCGGGTACTATGCTAGATGGTCATTGAAGGAAAATCTAATTTTTTATCGTAGGATCGTCCAGATTTAATTAGATCTGAGGTGGATTTTTCTACAAAAATTCCTATGATCTGATCAGATCTAAGAGTTTTCAGATTTGATCATGATGATCTAATACTAAAAATTAAAATAAAATAAGATTAGATTTAATTTAAAGTACCTTATTGGGTAATCTAATTATCCTATGATGATCTTAATCATTCTAGAGGTTCTAGAAGGAGAGATGCATGTGCCTGGCCTCTACTGGTATCCACTTGGACAGGATTTGAATGACTTCTCCTTGTGAATCTCTCCTCCAAAGATTAGATCTGAATCTGATCTATAGTTCCTTCAAAACTATTTCTTAAGGCAACCCATCCGTCTCACGAACATCGTCACGTAGATCCTGAATCTTATGTCAAAAACCTTGGACCTTCAACTCAGATTTGTGCCTAACTTTTTAGGCATGTAGAAGAGAGGGAGAGAGAGGATAAAGGGGCATGGGATATCAGAGTGCCAGCTCCTTTGGGCATGGAAAATATTTTGTGTGATCTCTCTACAATGGCATGAGAAAGATTTCTTAAACCCAACGCCACAGAGTCCCTCTTTGACCAAATAACCAACGTATTTGATCATTGGGACTCTAGAGATTACTCTCCTTTTGAAAACCTAGATCTCATCTAGTTTTGTTGCTAAAATTCAATAAAAAATGGGCCAACATGAGTAGATAAGGGAGAGTCCATTGTGCCTAGGACTCTTTCCTTAAGAGTTTGATCCAAATCAAACTCTATCAAAACTCAGTCAAAACTCCACCATAAATCATAAAATTTGGCACACCCATAGCACGCTCGAGCCCTATCACATATCCAAAAATTAAATCAAAACAATTTTTAAAAAATATTTTAGAAGCATCTGATCAGGTGACCCTTAATTCTCTTAAATAGATCAACTTTTGACCCTATGCCAATTGCACTAGGAATGGATTTGATTTCTATAATTAATCTGATCTAGACTTATTCCAGTTAGATAAAAATAAATTTATTCAAGATACAGAAATGAGTCAAATCAAATTTGACTCGATTACTATGAATCAGAAAGATTATAGAAGGAGAAAGCCATGCTTAATCGTGTGCTAGCGTGATTACCTTGAACCTAATTGGATCTAATCCAAATCAATTGAACTAGATTAGCTCAATTGATGATATCTAAACCCAAACCCTTGTTTGTGTGAACCAGTTAGATTCAGTTTCATATGATAATGAGACATGTCATGATCTCTATCACTGACATCATCAAAACACCTTTCGATGGACCAGAACTCTTTTGATTCATACAATTAGAATGATCGATCATCAAAATTATTCTAATTGCTCCCAAAATCCATCCATGACATCTAGCAGTATATGGTGGCAATCTATCAGAATTGAAAGCAAACCTTTCGGTGCAGCTACCTATGTGATTGGGTTCTTCTATCTTGAGCTTCGATAGGATTAGGATTAAGGTGAACTCGTCAAACCCAACATTCATCATATGAATTAATCATTTGATTCGAGCCTGATGTGAAACCCCAATGGAAACTCTTTCTATCATCTTCACTCTACCATGGCCATGGGCTTAAGGACTCGGTCTCATGATTATCATAGGGGTACTCATCTTCCAAGGTAGATAGATCTCCTATTGGTGCAAACTAATTCCTACAATGAACATGCTATAGCCAACATACACCTCAAGATTTTGAATGGCTAGGAGATTGAGTTATGGTGTAGTAAAACTATAACACTCTCAAGATGAACTATCGATGCACCTCAGATTCAAGAACCAAACACACCACTGCAGCATCGAGCTAGTCATTGATGAGAAGGTAGACTTTCTTATGACTGCTCGAGTTGGTCACGCTCAGTGCCCTCATTCTCTAATGAGTACCTGTACTCTCGCTCTGGTGTCTCCACACCATAGACTCAAGATATATCTATCCTAAAAAAGTGATTATACACCAACCTTTTGGATCAATCACCATCCTCATGATGATCCTACGGTCAGGACTAGTTTAGAGTTAATTTTGAAAATTCAGGTCTTAAATCTTTAACTCTTAAAAATATGAATTGTCATTACCATTAACTCAAAAGATGTATCACAGATACTTTAAATATGCACTATGATAGAAAATAATCATTTTATTAATTTATAGTCAAAATTATAAAATTATCCTTAGAAGTGTATTACAAGTTTTTAGCTAATCTGGCTTATAGGGCACACATCTAACAAGCTTCCACTTGATCTAAAGCCAATTGGCTATAAATCTAAGTCCCGTCTTCTCAAGATGGGCTTCAATCTTCTGCTGACTTAATGGTTTTGTTAGCGGATCAGCCACATTGTCTGTAGTGTCGACTCTCTTAACCTCGATGTATCCCTTTTCGAGGTAATCATGGATGAGATAGTATTACTGCTCGATGTGCCTCCTTTGCAGCCTTCGATGCGGTGATATACTCTGCTTCCATGGTGGAGTCTGCTATCATTGTCTGCTTGAAATTCTTCTAACTGACAGCTCCACCATTACAAATAAATAAACTTTTAGATGTCGACTTTCGATCATCTATGTCGGACATAAAATCCAAGTCTGTATACCTCTGGATTTGGAGTTCTCCATTACCAAAAACTAGAAATATATCCTTAGTCCTTCTCAAGTACTTAAGGATTTATTTCACAGAAGTCTAATGCTCTTCACCTGGATTCGACTGATATCTACTCATGACACTCACAATATGGGTAATATCAGGTTATGTATATAGCATGGCATACATAAGGCTCCCTATTATCGAAGCATAGGGATCTTGCTCATGCGTTCAATCCCTTCAAGTGTGCTAGGGTACATCTTTTTAGAGAGATGAATGCCATGTCTAAAGGGTACTAAACACCTTTTGGAGTTTTTCATGCTGAACCTCTTCAGCACCTCCTCTATGTACATTTTCTGTGAGAGACTCGGCATCCTATTTGATCTATTCCTATAAATCTTAATTTTCAGAATAAAAGATGTCTCTCCTAGATCTTTCATAGAGAACTTCTTAGACAACTATATTTTGACTGTAGTCAATATAAAAATATCATTTTCAATTAGGAGGATGTCATCCACGTACAGTACGAGGAAGACAACAGCGCTCCCACTGATCTTTTTAAAAACATAGGCTCCTCCTCATTCTTGATGAATCCAAATAATTTAATTACATCATTGAAATGAGCATTCTAGCTCCGAGATGCTTGCTTAAGTCCATATATGGACCTTTGCAGCTTGCATACTTTGTGATCATCATCATTGGATGTAAAATCTAGTGGCTATTTTATATAGATATCTTCCTCAAGATATTCATTTAAGAACATCATTTTTACGTCCATCTATAATATTTCATAATCGAAATAGGCTGCAACAGCAAGCAATGTGTAGATGGACTTGAGCATGGCTACTGGCAAAAAAGTAACTTGATAGTCAATACCTACGCGCTGACTATATCCTTTCGCTATAAGCCTTGCTTTGAATATCTCTACATTCCCATTGGTACCTATCTTTCTCTTGAAGATCCATTTACATTCAATAGATACTATACCTTCAGGTGGATCTACCAAGATCCAGACTTGGTTTGAATGCATTGAGTCAATTTGTGACTTCATTGCTTCTAATTATTTTTTGGAGTCGATATCTGATATTGCCTCGTCATAAGTTTTGGGATCATTACCATGAATCCCATTTTCTATGAGAAATATTTTCTCTACATCCTCTGAGATAGTACTTAAGTACCTTTTTGGAGGACGAAAAATTCTACTTGATCTAAGGGGTGGAGGAGGTAGTATTTGGGTTGGCTCAATTTGATTAGGTTCCATAGGTTCTTTAGCTCGTTTCTCATTAAAGACTTTTTCCTCGAGTCTAATCTATCTTTCAATAGCACCATTTAGAATAAACTATTTTTCAAGGAAGATGGTGTGTCGACTTACAATCACATTATGATGTTCTAGAAGATAGAAATAATATCGTAATGACCTTTTAGGATATCCAATAAATCAAGCTCTAAAGGACCTAGACTCTAATTTATTCATCTATTGTCTCTTGACATGGACCGAACAACTCCAAATTCTGAGATAACTCAGACTTGATTTCTTACCATGCCATATCTCATACAGTATGGTAGGAACGGTCTTAGAGAAAATCCTATTCAGTAAATATATAGTAGTCATAAGACTATGTCCCTAAAGAAACTCAAAAAGATTCATGAAACTCATCATAGATCAGACCATATCTAATAGGATCCAATTTCTTCATTCTAAAACTTCATTGAGTTGAGGTGTTTTAGGTGGAGTCCATTGTAAGACTATGCCATTGTTCTTAAGATAGTCTAGGAATTTTCGACTAAGGTATTCGCCTCCTCGATCTGATCGAAGAACCTTAATGAATTTTTCTATTTATTTTTCCACTTCAAGTCTAAATTTCTTGAATCTTTCAAAAGCTTCAGACTTATGTCGCATCAAATACACATACCCATACCGAGATAGATCATCGATAAAGATGATGAAGTAGATATAATTATCCCTAGTTGGCACATCAAATGGGCCGCACACATCTGTGTGTACCAGGGCGAGTAGGTCTCTAGCCCTTTTTCCATGTCCTACAAAAGGAAACTTGGTTATTTAGCCATGAAGGCATGATTCATAAATCGGATATGAGTCAAAAGTCAATGAACTTAATAGCCTGGATTTCTCCAATTTGTTAACCCTATCTCTAGCTATATGACCTAGCCTAAGGTGCCAAAGATACCTATCATTTAGACTATCCCTAGATCGCTTTGATCCTATGGCATTCATATTTTGCTCGATATTAAAATAGAAACATCAATGTATAACTGATAGAGACCATTTATAAAGAAACCACTAGCAATTTTATTTCTTTTATAAAGAATATTATAATGGTCCTTAAGAAAACTAATTACATAGCCTTCTTGTGCTAAACATGAAACAGAAATCAAATTTTTGCTTGCTGCAGGCATATAAAAATAATCTCCAAGAACTAGATCTAATCCTAATGGTAATCGAAGATGATAGGTTTCTACGACTACAGTAGTAACTCTTGCTCCATTCTCGATGCGTAGGATCATCTCACCATCTCTTAGCCTCCTGCTATCCTCAAGACCCTACATAGAAGTGTACAAGTGAGCACTAGAACCAGAGTCAAGCACCCAACTGGATGTAAAAGAAACTACAAGGTTAGATTCTATAACGAGCATACCTCCAGAAGGACCTGCCTTCTTCTTGTTCTTCAGGCTGGCTAGATAAAGAGTGCAGTTTCACTTCCAATGGCCATCAGTATTATAATGAAAATATTTTTCCTTGTCAGTGGCCTTCTTCTTTGGCTCTGCCTTCTTCTTCTTCTCACCTTCTACCTTTTGCTTCTTCACGATCTTCTTCTTTTTTCCAAAAGAATTTCTCGTGGAAGAAGTCCACTCCACAGCAAGCTCTGAGCCCTTTGAACCTTTCATAGAGAGCTCAGCAGTAACCAGCATGTTCATAAGTTCAGCCAAGATATTTTGAAGTTTATGCATAAGGTAGTTCATGATGAACTATCCATACATGTCAGTCAAGGATAATAGAATTATATCAATTTACAAGTCCTAATCTAACTTAACATCGAGCTTCTCAAGCTCTTCAAAATCCTTGATCATCATCAGAGAATGATCTTGGACTGACTGCCCATCACGCATCTAAGCCTTAAAAAATTTTTTAGTGACTTGATATTTGGCCATGTTATTCTATTCACCAAATAATACTTGTAGGTGAGCCAACATTTGGTGGCTAGTCTTAATATCTTTATGTTGGCACTGGAGCTTATCAAACATCGAGCCCAATATGTAATACCTAGCTTTGTTATCTTCATCTAACCGTTTTTCTAGAGATGCTCTCTAATCAGCGGATGGACATGCTGGTAAAGTGGGAGGATCCTATTCCAACACGTGAGTCAACTTCTCAAAACCCAAAACCATTTTGAAGTTCTGGAGCCAATTCTTGTAGTTCGATCCAGTCAGTCTATGGGTGTCCAAGATACAGGCTAGCAGATTGGATGTAGATATTTTTTTATAGAGAGTCAAAATTTTTAGTTAGATTTTGTAATTAGACTTTACCAATTTATTTAAAAATTTTATTTTTAAATAAATTAGGCTCCCACTATTTACTCAGATCCCTACACTCTCTTGGCAGAGATGCAAAAATCTTCATAATTATTGATTTGTAGTAGATGGTGTGGTCCCACCAACTAGCTTACCACCTCACCTAATAGTTATTGGTGATTGATCAACTAATGAGTAGATAACTCTCGTCCAATGATTCTCTAATCATGGTGCACCAAAACCTGTTGTCTAATTCATGAAGCTCACCATGCCCGATTGCTCCACTCCTTAGTTAAGTCAAATCCATCATTTGCATGAATTAGATTTTTGATTGGATCTCTCATCGTATCTAAAATATTGAGCCCAACCCATCCTCTAATCTGTAGCATCCAATTTCTAATAGACATGGTTGTGTCTTTTTGGTGCAACTGAACTAGTATATCTAGTCGAGAATAATCAACCCTGGGAAGGGCCCGCACATCTTCAATGGTGAAAGATCTTAGACTTAATATTTTCTTAGGAAGATTTAATTTAGATCTTTTTAAACTTGACTTGACTTAGTCATAACAATTATGATTAACCTAGTGGCATGGGTTGGCTCAAATTGTTAGCCACCTTAAATCAGAACTGGATCGACACAAATGGTCAGGTAAGTGAGATCGGTGGAAGGGATATGTCATTAACTCGATAAGAATGCATTAAGGTTGAGTAACTTCCAATTAAAAATCAATCGATCGTATTTGCCAGACTTACCTTAGACACCAAATTATCGAGTTAGAATCAATCAGGTTAGTCTACAATCTAGGCTTGAACCATGAAGCCAAATTAGATTTTTACTTGATCAGTTACATCTCTATATGATTCAATCTTGATCCAAACTTAATCCTATTAGGTCGATCAATTCTAAGTTTTCTTTGATCCCACCTAACTAACTCTTGATTCGGTTTGATTAACTGCTAGACCTAATTAAGCTACCCAAGTCTGAATCTAATTTTATGAAGATGTCTTAGATCTAAAAATTTATAATTTTTAGATCAAATTAATTTCATAATCTTAATTCTTAATTAAATTTTGGGTTCATGAATAAAACATGTAACAAAATCCTAGGATTTCAAGATCTAGAATTTTAAAAAAAATAAGTTTTGATTTTTGATTAAGGATGAATGTGTAGCATCCCTACACATCATAAAAACATCCCATTGAATGGGAGGAGAGGGCCTTTAAACCCTACTTTGTTCTTATGATCAGATGGCAAAGGAAAATGCCTTAATCAAAAATATATTTTTTAAAATAAAACTAGATAGATCTAAATCATATATCACATATACAAAAGATCTATCTTATACATGTCTTGCATACATCTCATGTATCATAACTTAATAAACCATGCATGCTTTTAGATCTGAAATATCATATATTAAATTTAAAAAATAGAATTTTAAATTTGATCACATCAAAAATAAAACTATTCTAGATATTTTATAGAACTATTCTATAATTAATCTAAGCATGCATCTTTCATAACTCATATGAATAAATTAAAAATTAAAAATTTTATTTTCTATTTTTAGATCTAGTTACAATAATTATAACATCAAAAAAATAGAAATAAAATAGATTTAAAACTATATTTAATCAAATTAATAATATGATCATACTAGACTACATATAGAACAATTCTATTCCTAGTCTAGTCATGCATCTCATACATTATAGATCTAAATCATATAATTTTTAATTTTTTTAATTTTAGATCTAATCACATCTGATGTGATTTATAAAATTATTTAATATTAAATCATAAATAAAAATTAAATCAAATCTAAAAAAAATTTGAAGAACTGCTAATCTAGCTCTGATACCAGTTGAAAAAAAATATGATTTTCCATCGTAGGATCATCTAGATCTGATCAGATCTGAGGTAGATTTTTCTACAAAAATTTCTATGATCTGATCAGATCTAAGAATTCTCAGATCTGATCATAGTAATTTGATATTAAAAATTAAAATTAAATTAAATTAAATTAAATTTTAAGTATCTTGTTGGGTAATCTAATTATCCTATGATGATCCTGATTACTCTTGAGGTTCTGGAAGGACCCACGCACGTGCTTGACCTCTATCGGTATCTACTTGAGTAGGATCTGAATGTCTTCTCCTCATGAATTTCTTCTCCAAAGATCAAATCTGAATCTGATCTATAGTTTCTTCAAAACTATTTTTGAAGGCAGCCCATCTGTCTCACGAACATTATCGTGTAGATCCTGAATCTTGTGCCAAAAATCTTAGACCTTCAACTTAGATTTATGTCTAACCTTTTAGGCATGTAGAAGAGAGGGAGAGAGAGGATAGAGAGGGTGTGGGATATTAGAGTGCTGGCTCCTTTGGGCATGAAAAATATTTTGTGCAATCTCTCTATATTGGCATGAGAAAGGTTTCTTAAACCCAATGCTACATAGAGTCCCTCTTTGACCAAATAACCAACTTATTTGATCATTGGGACTCCAGGGATTATTCTCCACATGAAAACCCAGATCTCATCTAGTTTTGTCACCAAAATTCAATCAAAAATTGGATAACATGAGTAGATAAGGAAGAGTCTATTACGTCTAGGACTCTTCTCTCAAGAGTTTGATCCAAATCAAACTCTATCAAAACCTAGTCAAAACTCTACTATAAATCACAAAATTTGGCACATCCATAGCATGACTCGAGCCCTATCACATATCCAAAAATTAGATCAAAAAAATTTCTAAAAAATTTTTTAGAAGTATCTGATTTGGTGACCCTCAATTCTCTCAAATAGATCAACTTTTGATCCTAGTCCAATTGCACTAGGAATGGATTTAATTTCTATAATTAATCTAACCTGGACTTATTCTAGTCAGATAAAAATAAATTCATTCAAGATATAAAAATGAGTCAAATCAAATTTGACTTGATTGTGATGACTCAAAAAGATTATAGAAGGAGAAAGCCAGACTTAATCGTGTGCTAGCATGATTACCTTGAACCTGATTGGATCTTATCCAAATCAATCTAACTGGATTAGCTTAATTGATGATATTCAGATCCAAACTCTTATTTGTATGATCTAGCTAGATTCAGTTTTGTATGATAATGAGACATGTCATGATCTCTATCATCGAGATCATCGAAACACCTTTTGATGGACCAGAACTCTTTTGATTCATACAATTAGAATGATCAATCATTAAGATCATTCTAATTGCTCTTAAAATTTATCAGTGATACTTAGCAGTATATGGTGGCAACCCATTAGAATTGAAAGTGAACCTCTCGATGTAGCTACCTGTGTAATTGAGTTCTTCTATCTTGAGCTTCGATAGGATTAGGGTTAAGATGAACTCGTCAAACCCAACATTCATCATATGAATTAATCATTTGATTCAAGTTCGATATGAAATCCTAATAGAAACTCTTTCTATTATCTTCACTCTACCATGACCATGGGCTTAAGGACTCAATCTCATGATTATCATAGGATTACTCCTTATCTATCGAGATAGATAGATCTCCTATTGGTGCAATTCAATTCCTACAATGAACATGCTATAGCCAACATACACTCAGGATTCTGAATGGCTAGAAGATTGAGTTATGGTGTAGTCAAACTATAATACCCTTAAGATGAACTATCGATGCACCTCAGATCCAAGAACTAGAAACACCACTGTAGCATCGAGCCCGTCATCGATGAGAAGGTAGATTTTCTTATGACTACTTGAGGTGGTTACACTCAGTGCCCTCATTCTCTAATGAGTACCTATACTCTCGCTTTAGTGTCTCCACACTATAGACTCAAGACACATCTATTCTAAGAAAGTGATCGTACACCAACCTTCTGGATCGATCATCATCCTCATGATGATCCTATGGTCGGAAGCAGTTTATGAGTTAATTATGAAAATTCATGTCTTAAATTTTTAACTCTTGAAAATATGAATTATCATTACCATTACCTCAAAGGATGTATCATAGACACTTTAAATACACACCGTGATAGAAAACAACCCTTTTATTAATTTATAGTCAAAATTATAAAATTGTCCTTAGAAGTGTATTACAAGTATTTAGCCAATCTGGCTTCTAGAGCACACATCTAAAAGTTCTATGAGAATTTATGGTTAAGGGGATGAATTATATAGAAACCATATCAATATGGATTCTAAGAGTATTGCTTTACACATTCGACCTATCCGACCATCGAGTACCATTGCTAAATGGTCATTTTGATTGGTATAGAAATTTATTCCTATTCTACCAACTAAGATTCAAATCTATGGGGTCATACATAGTAGAGATCTTGATCTAATCAGATGGATAATCAGTAATTAAGAATCATTCTTAGGTCAAACAATCAATACGATTGATATTTAACCAAATGCAAGTATTGCAGGAGGATTGATTAGCAATTAAATTTTTAATTAGCTCAATCTGATTAAATGTGAGGGGTGAGATCGAGTCTAATTGAATAAAATTTAATTAAATTTGATTTGAACTTGATTGGATCAAGTCTACTTGATTTATAGGATAAGCCAATTGTAAGGAAGAACAATTTCTAATTGAATTAGAGCTTGAGTACACCTAATTTTTAATTTAATTAAAATTTAAAATTAAAATTAAATTAGATTTAATTGGATTTTTAATTGAATTAGGAACACCATTAATTAGGCTGCACCAAAGTCTATTTTAATTAGGCTAAAAGAATAGCTTTGACTAGTCAAAGCATGAAGTCCTAGTTTGACTAAAACTTATCCCTTGCGCCACCTAGCCCTCCCATGCCTCTCTCCCTTGGTTTTTTGCATGAAACCACTCAAGCCCTGAGAGATTTCATGCACCCATACACTCCCTATTTCTCTTAGATGGAAATTGGTTTGGACCAAGTCAAATCTAGGAAGTAGTTTTGATCTAAAACTCTATTTAATAGAGTTTGAATAAACCAAAACTCTCTCTCTCTTTGTGGCACTAATATATCTGATTTTTTCATGGGACAAAGAGGAATATTTTGTATGCCAATACCTGGACTCCATGCCAAAAAAATATGAAGGAGGCACCCAAGAGTTGGGCACTCCAATTCTTGTCCAATTTGGTCATTCCTTTCTAAGTGTTTGACCTAGACCAGGACTCCTCTCTATCTCTCTATTTAAAGAGAGTTTGGGCATGAATTTTCTATAAAAAATTTGCCTAAGAGAGAGGGTTTGGGTGTGGGAGTCTTGGGTGCAAGAGGGTCTTGGGTGTGGGCTATTGTAAGGACACAAGTTTAGGTGTCCAGGTGAGTGGAAAGAAAGAGAGAAGAAGGGTCTTCTCTAGGGTTTTGTTTTTAGATCTTCTTTCACTACTTTTTGAGAGAAAAAGGTGAGGAACATGACCTCACTCAGATCCTCCCTATGTTTTTTTAGTCTTTGGAAGATCCAAGCATCTTGAAGAAGGGGGTTCCTGATCAACTATCGAAGAAAGATCAGCATGGTGCTAGCACATTGTGCTGATTTTTAGAGATTGGACTTCAGATCAAAGTCGAGACTTCATATGGACTTTCCATAGAGGTCAGATGCTGTGCAACTAGAAGTGACAATCTTAGTCTTAGATCAGCAAGTGGAGATCTCGACTTGCAAAAGGTAAAAGAGATATGATCCTTTTCATTTACTAGATTAAATCTAGTTTTTATTTGATATTCATATGATCAACATCTTTATTTTTATTTATTATTTAATTTTTAGAATTGATGCATGCATGATTCATGTCTTAAGATCCTAGATCTAGGATTTAGTTACATATTTTATAGATTAATTTAGTTAATTTCTTGCTTTTGCTATTCATATTTTGAAAAAAAATTCAAAATACATGCTAGCAAACCTTAGATTTTTTCTTCAATTGGTATCAAAGCCTAGGTCTTTTAGACATGCTCTCTATGCATGTATTAGATTACTTTTTTAGATTAGACATAAATTATAATCTAAAATTAAATCTAAAATTAAATATTTAGATCATATGGATTGATTTTATAAGGTTGTCCTATTGTAAGGTTTACCCCTTATAGTAAAATGGTTGTCTTAGATCATGCTGATCTAAATCTTAATCATAAATTTATTTGATATGATCTAAGTTGATTTATAATTTAATAAATTTAAAATTATTTAAATTTGAATATAATAAATTTGGATTATACATACTAATCTCATAAGATTGTCTTGCTGTAAGGTTTATCCCTTACATCGAAAAGGTTATCCTAGTATGTGTTAATCTAAAACCTAATCATAAAGTGTTAGATATGATCTAAGAAATTTATGATTAGAATTAAAAGTGTTTCAATATGAATTTTATGATCATAAATATATTAGATTTGATCTAAGGTGATTTATGATTGTTTAAAAATTAAATTATTTCAATTTGATGTTCATGATCATGAATGTATTTAGATTAGATCTAAGTACATTCATGATTTTGTTTATATTATTTGCATATTGATTATGAATCAAACATGCGACTGGTTGGTAGAACTAAATTATAAAAATATTTTATAAATATAAAAATTATTTTTAAAAAGTCAAATCCCAACCCATCAGTCTTGAACTTAATTAAGAATTAAGTGATTGTCTAGGATCTAGGTTTGTGATTTGAAGATCCTAAGCCAATTTCGTAAAACATGGGTTAATGGATTAGCTTTGATCAGATCATTAACTAGATTAGACCTAGGGTTAGAATCAAATATAGACTAAGTTAAGAAATTGATGAAACTTAATTAATATTTAATTAGGATTAGGTTATTTTTTCTCTATAGATTAATTTGATAGTTGTAGTTGATCATAGTCCATACATTTAACAAATGGACCTGATCATGGCTCAGTGGTTGAGCTCGAGTTTTTAGGCAAATCAAATTAAAACTAATAAATCAATTGGTATCTGAGGTAAGTCTCGCATTTTCAAACTGGTGGTCTTTAATTAGCAGCCCGCTTACCTGGCCATTTCTGATAGTGTCTAAGACAAGCTTTGGCAGATCCTCCCATCGATCTCACTTACCTAGCCAATGTGGTTAGCTAGCTTTTGATTAGATTGCTCATTGATTCATGCTAACCCATGTCACATAGATAAATTAGTGAGACTGATTTTATTTAGTGAGATTGATCTAGGTGCCGATAGACCAAAATTGATCCTAGTCCTCATGAATGACTTAGAGAAGTCACTAGGAGGATTTGGCTCGGTAAAATTAGTGGGAGTAATTTGGTCCATCTCTTCTCTATCTTCAAATCATAAATAATTTAAATCCTCTAAATTATTAGGTTTTTAAAATAATAAAGTTATGGAGATAATTAAGTCATAGCCTTTCAATAAGGTGGATGATAATGGATCCAATAGTCTGGGTGAACATTGGAGGAGCCTTACGCTTGATATTCATCAAGATATTGGAATTATCATTCATCAAATGATAATTAGGTAGCACTTGCAGAATGATGATTAGGTTAGCCAAAATTTTTCTCGGGCTTGGTCATCATTCATTTATTGCACCAAACTTAATCATGTTAATGGTTGGACCTAATCGAAACTTTCAATGAAGACCCTAGCCTACTGAAAAGCTACATGGGGTAAAATATAATACTAAAAATTATTTGAAGAAATAATTGGTTAAGAACTTATCCATAGATGCATATAAACTAGCCCAAGCTTTTCTCGAGCTTATATGCAGTCTATGTGGATTCTAGTTCCCACTAAGAAATTAGGTAATTCTTTAAATTGAAGGTAGAGGTTATCAATTCAAATAAAATAGTAAGAAAATCTTTTGATTAAAGTTAAAATATTTAGGTTTAACAAATCATTTACTAATAAGGTTTTTGGTTCTCCTTTGTGTAGTTAAGTCCAAACCATAGTTGCTTCATTCACTTTAAGATAGTGATAAACTTATGGGACCCAACTTTGATAATAAGTATCGAAAGTTGAATGTTGTTCAGTAGCATGAAGAGGTTCATGCTGGAGCTTTTATGCCCAGTCTAAACATAAAGTCCAAGACTAATCTAAAGTAGGTAGAATGCTTCTACTGTATGAAGCAGGGGCACTGGAAGAGGAGCTATCCTCAGTATCTTGCTTTTCTTGATCCCAACAAGCTGAACAAGAGAAAAGAGCAAGGAGTTGCTGATCAAGGATATTATTATTGAAAAATATATCCTAAAGTCAATCATCTAAGTGGTAGATGATTGAAATTAGTATATGAATTATCTAATAATAATAGTTATTTGGCTAGTTCATCATAAAAGTTCTATCTTCCTTAAATGAACTCCTAAATTATGATAAAGTTCTTAGAACCACAATCAATTGATAAAGAAGGATTTATCAGATGGTTCTAAAATTATTCACGATCAAATGATAAATTATTAATAAGGATGATAGCTTATCGAGTATAGATCGTTGTATGCCATATGCATTGATTGTCGTCATAACCAAGTGGTGTGGAGATACTGGTATGGCATTCAGGTGAGATGTAGGAATATATCTACACTAAATGTGACCAATGTAGAACTCTACTGTCAAGAATAGCTAGCTAAGACCAATGGATATAAGTGTCCCTTTGATTTGAGATTACCATGGTGACTTGCAAGCAACTCACTATACTTTGGTACTGGACTGCCTGTATTTCTAACATACGTTCGGAAGATTTCTAGGTATAGTCAAGTACTGGTAAAGTTGGTGTGTAAGTCAAGATGGGATTGACCACTCTTAATTAACTTTAGAAAGAGAATATCTCATTGTGTTTCAATTTAGCAAAACCTAGGCTTGGGTAATCCTCGTGAGGAGTCACAGGATTTGCAAAATTTTGAGACACAATAGAGATGACTTGTATGAGTGTTGATAGAGTACTCGAAGTCATCTTAAGCATTATTGATCAAAGGGATGAATTATATGGTAACCATGGGCCAAGGTTCTAAGAATGTTGCTTTGCTACATTCGACCTTTCCTGGACGTCGGGAATCATTACTAGATGGTTACTTAGACTGGTATAGGAATTGGTTTCTATGCTACCGACTGATGTCCGAACCTATAGGATCATATACATAAGAGGTTGTAACTTAATCAAATGGTTAATCAATGATTGAGAATCGTTCTAAGGTCAAATATTCTATGCGATTGATGTTTGACTAAATACAAGTGTTGCCAGAGGATTCATTATTAATTGGATTGCTAATTGGCTCAATTTAATTAAGCAATCAAGCTGAGATCAAGTCTAATTAAATTAGAATCAATTAGAATTAGTTTGGACTTAATTAGATTAAGTTTAATTTGTTTATTAGATAAGTCAATTGCAAGAAAAAATAATTTTTAGTTGGACTAGGATTTGAGTGCACCTAATTCTGAATTGAGTTAGTATTTAAATTAGATTTAAGTATGATTTAAACCTAACTTAATTGGGTTCCTAGTTGGACTAGGATCACCCATAATTAGGCTTGCACTAATCCTTTTTTAATTGGGTTCAAAATTAATTTGACTTAGTCAAGTAGGAAGAGTCCCAATTGGACTGGGACTCTCACTATTTCCTTGCACCACTATGATGTTCCACGCTCATAATTAATTCTACAAAAATTACATGAGTTTTTTCCAGACCTAAAAATGGTCCCCACACCCATATCTAGTAGATTTGAATTTATATTTGATCTAGTCAAATATGAAAATTAGTTTTGCATGAGATTCTTGAAGGAAAAAACTTATTTTTCAGATTAGGTTTGTTCAAATCTGATTTGACCAAGAGGAATATTTCAAAAAATAATTTCTTAGATCTAAATAAGATTTGATACTTTTCAAATCTAATTTCATGGAACTAATAAAATAAAATAAATTAAATTAAATCATATTTAATTTATACCTTGTTCTTGGGTAATCTTATTACCCTATGATGATCCTGCTGATTGCCTGAGGTTCTGGATGTAGCTACGCAATCGCTTGGCCCCTACCAGTATCCACTCAGGCAAAATTTGGATATCTCCTTCTCAATCTTTACTCCAAAGATTAGATCTGGATCTGATCTTGAAGGTCTTCAAAATAACTTTTGAAGATCCGATGTCGTCTCTTGCAGCAGTGCTGCCTTCTTCCTTTCTTGTCGCCTTTCTCTTGCCTGGATTGCACCAAACTGAAGCCCAAAGCCCCGTGGGCATGGAGAGGAGAGAAAGGATTAGAGGTAAGCATGGAGGGGAGGGGGAGATGACTATGTGGCATGGGCAAGGGGAGAACCCTTCTAAACCTATGCATAGATAGAGTTTATATAGACCCTGCTGTGCCATGCAGTGCCACATCACACGACCAATCATGTTTCCTAATGCAATCAGATCTAAATTTGATTGATGGGATGATATCACCTAATCCAATCAGATGAGAGCCCCTCTCTAACATCCTTAGGTGGTGCCAAGATTGGTCAAAGTAGAGTTTTAGGAACCACCTATGTTTATTCCATGAAGCAACCTGGAGTCCCATCTATATGGGACTCCAGGCATCATTATCCTTGGGTGCATGCCTCCCTAGGCATGCATCCCCTTTTCTCCTCTTTCTAGTAGGGGGACAAATCTCCATCTGCTCTTCTATGAGTGCATGATACAAGGGCAGATGTCTAAATGTCAAAAGTCAATGTTTGACCAAAGTCAAAAGATAAGAATTAGCAGGTCACGAAAAATGGCAGGTGTTGTCTCAAATTTATCTCATAAATTAAGATAATTCTTTTCTGACCTAGACAAGCTTCAGTCAGACCAAGTAAGAGTACCTGAGTGAGCCTAAACATATTTAGCTCAGTTGAGATAATATTTAATGATTGTTGAAGGAGAACTTTAGGCTCAATCATGTGCTAGTACGATTTTCTTGAACCTAATTGATTCTAATTCAAATCAATTGAACTGGGTTAGTTCAATTGATGATATCCAGATCCAAACCCTTATTTGTGTGATCTAGTTAGATTCAATTCTGTATGATAATGAGATATGTCATGATCTCTATCATCGACATCATCGAAACACCTTCCAATAGATCAAAACTTTTTTGATTCAAACAACTAGAATGATCGATCATCCAAATCATTCTGATTGCTCCCAAAATCCACCAGTGACACCTAGCAGTATATGGTGGCAACCCATCAGAACTAAAAGTGAATCTCTTAGTATAGTTACATGTGTGATTAAGTTCTTCTATCTTGAGTTTCGGTCGATTTAGGGTTATGGTGAACTCATCAAACCCTAATTTTCATCATATGAATTAATCATTCGATTCAAGTCCGATGTGACAACCTTAATAGAAATAATAGAAAGAGTTTCTATTAGAGTGAAATAATAGAAAGAGTTTCTATTAAGGTTTTCACATCGGACTTGAATTGAATGATTAAATCATATGATAGAAATTAGAGTTTGACGAGTTCACCTTAACCCTAATCTGATTGGGGCACAAGATAGAAGAACTTAATCACACAAGTAGCTGCACTAAGAGGTTCATTCTCAATTTTGATGGGTTGCCACCATATACTGCTTGGTGTCATTGATAGATTTTGGGAGCAATTAGAATGATTTAGATGATCAATCATTCTAGTTGTCTGAATTGGAAGAGTTCTGATCCATCAGAAGGAGTTTCAATGATATCGATGTGGAGATCATGACATATCCCATTACCATATAGAACTGAACCTAACTGGATAACACAAACAAGGGTTTAGATCTGGATATCATCAATTGGACTAATCTAGTTTAATTGATTTAAATTAGATTCAATTAGGTTCAAGAAAATCATGCTAGCACATGATTAGGCTTAACGTTCTCCTTATATTATCATTAAAAATTATCTCGACTGAGCCAAATGAGTTTGTGCTCACTCTGGTATCTTTACTTGATCTGAATGGAGCTTGTTCAGATTAGAAAAGAGTTATCTTAATTTATGAGATAAATTTGAGACAACACCTGCCATTTTCCATCACCTACTAATTCTTGTCCTTTAACTTTGGTCAAATGTTGACCTTTGACACTTAGATATCTGCCCATATGTCATGCACCTATTGGAGAGTAGATAGGGGCTTGTCCCCTTGCTAGAATTTGGAAAGGAGGGGGCACATGCTTAGGGAGGTGTGCGCCCATGGATAGGGACGCCTGGAATTCCATACAGATGAGACTCTAGGTTGCTTCTTGGTTTCTACTTAGGTGGCCCATAACTATAGACTTTGACCAGTCTTAGGCACCATCTAAGGATGAATTAGAGGGCTCTCATCTAAAGTGAGGTCATCCCACCAATCAGATTTAGATCTGATTGCACGAAGCAACATGATTGGTTGGGATGATGTGGCACTGCATGGCGCAGTAGGGTCTATATAAATTCTGTCTGTGCCCAACTTTAATAGACTTCTCTCTTAGCCATGCCCTAAGGCTGCCCCTCTCCCTCCTCCATGCCATCCTCTGATCCTCTCTCACCTCTCCACACCCAAGGCATGTTGGGCTCCAGTTTGGTGCGATCCAGGCAAGAAAAAGCTGACGAGAAAGGAAGAAGGCAGCACTACTTCAGAGACGACAGCAGATGTTCAAAAAGAAGTTTTGAAGATCCTCCAAATCAGAATCAGATCTTACTTTTGGAGAGGTGGTAAAGAAGGAGAAGATCTCTAGATCTAGTCTGAGTGGATACCAGTAGAGGTTAGGCGCTTGCGTGGCTAGATCCAGAATCTCAGGCAATCAGCAGGATCATCAAAGGGTAATCTGATTACCTAACATCAAGGTATAAATTGAATTAAATTTAATTTATTTTTATTTTTATTTATTAGATTAATAAAATTAAATCTAAAATATCTTATATCTAATTTAGATATATAATAAAAATTTTTGAAATATCTCTCTTGATCCGATCAAATCTAAACGAACCTGATCTAGAAAATCAGGATTTTCCCTTCAACTGATATCTGGGCCAGGTTCTCTAAATTATTTAGATCTAATTTTATTTTATTTTTGATCTAATAATTAAATAATTTTAGATGTCACATAATATGTGATTAGATCTAAAATTAAAAAAAATTAAAATTAAATAATATAGATCTAAGTTCTACAATATGCATGACTAGTTGTAAAATAAAATAGTTCTATACGTAGTCTTGCATAATCATGATTTATTTTGATTAATTTTTAATTTTAGATCTACTTATTTTCTATTTTTTGATGATTATAAATATTATAATAATATCTAAAAAATAGAAAATAAAAAAATATTTAATTTTTGGATCATATGAGATATGATGCATGCATGATTAGACTAGTTGTAGAATAGTTCTACATAATTATCTAGATTTGAATTTATTTTGATGTGATCAATTTAAATCTAATTTTTTAAATAATTATGAGATAATTTAGATCTAAAAAATATGCATGATATGATACATGAGATGTATGCAAAATATGTATTAAGTTAGATCAATTTTTATATATGAGATATATGATGTAAATCTAACTAGTTTTGTAGATTTATATTTCGGATTAAGGCATTTCCCTTAGCCATCCGGTCATAAGAATAAAGTAGGGTTTAAATGCCCTCTCCTTCCATTCGATGGGGTGTTCTTATGATGTGTAGGGGTGCTGCGCGTTCGTCCTTAATCAGAAATCAAAAACTTACTTTCTGCAAAACCCTAGATCCTGAAATCCTAGGATTTTATTTACATATTTTGTTTATGAACCCTAAATTTAATTAAGAATTAAGATTATGAAATATAATTAGATCTAAAATTAAGAATTTTAGATCTAAGACATATTCATAAAACTGGGTTCGGGCTTGGGTAGCTCAATTAGGTCTAAGCGGTTGATCAAACCGAATCAAGAGTTGGTTAGATGGGATCAACAATGCTTAAATTGACCAGCCTAATAGGATTAAGTCTGGGTCAAGATCGAGTCACGTGAGTGATCGATCAAGCTAAGACCTAATTAGGCTCAGTGGTTAGAGTCTGGATTGTAGGCTAACCCGATTGGTTCTGGCTCAACAATTTGGTGTCTAAGGTAAGTTTGGCAGATACGACCGACTGATTTTTAATTAGGAGCTACTCGACTCGAATGCATTCTTGTCGAGTTAATGGCATATCCCTTCCACCGGTCTCACTTACCTGGCCATATTTGTTGACTCAGTTCTAATCTGAGGTGGTCAATAATCCGAGCTAACCCATGCCACTAGGTTAGTCATAATGGTTATGACTATGTCAAGTCTAGTTTAATGAGACCTAAATCAAATCTCCCTAAGAAAAGATTAAGTCTAAGGTCTTCCACCATTGTAGATGTGCGGGCCCTTCCCAAGGTTGATTGTTCTCGACTGGTTACAGTGGTTCAGTTGCATTGAAAAGATGCAACTATGTCTATTAGGCATTGGATGCTATAGGCTGGAGGATGGATTGGGCTCAATATTTTGGATACGGTGAGAGACTCAATTAGAAATCCAATCCATGCAAATGGTGGGTCTGACTTAATTAAGGAGTGGATCAATATTTCAGGCATGATGATATTCATGAATTAGAGACCAAGTTTGGGTGCATCATGGTTAGAGAATCATTGAATAAGAGTTGTTCACTCATTGGCTAACCCATCATCAATAACTATTAGGTGAGGTGATGAGTCAGTTGGTGGAACCGCACCATCCACTAGAAATCATTAATCATGAAGATTTTTGCATCTTTACAGAGAAAGTGTAGGGATCCAAGAAAATAGTGAAAGCTAATTTGTTTAAAAATAAAATCTCTAAATAAATTGGTTAAGTCTTAATTACAATATCTAACTAGAAACTTTGATTCTCTATAGAAAAATGTTTGCATCCAACCCCCTAGCAAGAATCCTGGACACTCATAGACTGACCGGACCCAATTACAAGAATTAGCTCTGAAATATTAAAATTATTCTAGGTTTCGAAAAGTTAACTCATATATTGGATCAGGACCCTTCTACCTTACCAGCTTGTCCATCCGCTGAATAGAGAGCATCTCTGGATAAGTGGATGGACGATGATAATAAGGCTAGATATTACATGTTGGGCTCGATGTCTGATGAACTTCTGCACCAACATGAAGATATCAAAACTGCTCGCCAAATGTTGGCACACCTACAAGAGATGTTTGGTGAACAGAGTCACGCAGCTAAGTATTAAGTCACTAAATGACTATTTAAGGCTAAGATGCGTGATGGGCAGTCAGTCCAAGATCATTGTCTGATAATAATCAAAGATTTGGAAGAGCTTAAAAAGCTCAGAGTGAAGTTGGACTTGGATCTGCAGAATGACATAATTCTGCAATCTTTGACTGATGTGTATGGATAGTTCATCATGAACTACTATATGCATAAACTTCAAAATTCCTTGGCCGAACTTATGAACATGCTGGTTACCGCTGAGCTTTCTATGAAAGATTCTAAAGGCTCAGTGCTTGCTATGGAATGAACTTCTTCTAAGAGAAAGTCTTTTGGGAAGAAGAAGAAGTCTGTGAAAAAGCAGAAGATAGAAGGAGGAAAGAAGGAAAAGACAGAGCTGAAGAAGAAGACCGCTGGTAAAGAAAAGTATTTCCATTGCAACAATGATGGCCATTGGAAGCGGAACTATCCTAGTTACCTTGCCACCCTAAAGAATAAGAAGGAGGCAGGTCCTTCTAGAGGTTTGCTCATTATTGAGTCTAACCTTATGATTTCTTCTGCATTCAGTTGGATGCTTGACTCTGGTTCTAGTGCTCATTTATGCACTTTCATGCAGGATCTTGAGGATAGCAGGAGGCTGAGGGATGGTGAGATGATCCTATGCATAAAAAATGAAGCAAGAGTTGCTGCCGTGGTCGTGGGAACATACCCTCTTCAACTACCATCTAGTTTAGACTTAGTGTTAAAAGACTGTTATTATGTGCGTACAGTAAGTAGGAATTTGATTTCTATTTCTTGTCTAGCATTAGAAGGCTATATAATTAGTTTTCTTAAGGACCATTGTAACATTCTTTATGAAAAAAATAAAATTGCAAATGATTTCCTTATTAACAGTCTTTATCAGTTACATATTGATGTATCTATTTTTAATATCGAGCAAAATATGAATACCATGAAATGACCTAGGGATAGTCCAAATGATAGGTATCTATGGCACCTAAGACTAGGTCATATAGCAGAAGATAGGGTTAACAAATTGGAGAAAATTGGGCTATTGAGTCCATTGACTTTTGAGTCATATCCAATTTGTGAATCTTATCTTCATGGCAAAATGGCTAAGCTCCCTTTTGTAGGACATGGGGAAAGGGCCATGGATCTTCTTGCCTTAGTACATACTGATGTGTGTGGCCCATTTGATGTGCCGGCTAGAGGCAACTTTGTCTACTTCATAATCCTTTATCGATAATTTATCTAGGTATGGGTATGTGTATCTTATGAGACACAAGTCTGAAGCTTTTGAAAAGTTCAAAAAATTCAGACATGAAGTAGAAAAGCAAATAGAAAAACCCATTAAGGTTCTTCGATCAGATCGAGGAGGTGAATACCTTAGTCAGAAATTTCTAGACTATCTCAAGAAAAATGGCATAGTCTCTCAATGGACTCCACCTAGAATACCTTAACTCAATGGGATTTTAGAATGAAGGAACCAAACTCTATTAGATATGGTTCGATCCATGATTAGCTTTATAGACCTTTCTGATTTTTTTTGGGAACACTATTTATTAACTACAACATACTTACTGAATAGGATTTCTTCTAAAATCGTTCCTACCACACCGTATGAGATATGGTATGGTAAGAAACCAAGTCTGAGTTATCTCAAAATTTAGGATTGTTCGACTCATGTCAAAAGACAACAAACGGATAAGTTAGACTTTAGATCCTTCAGAGCTCGATTTATAGGATATCCTAAAAAGTCATTAGGATATTATTTCTACATTTCAGAAGATCATAATGTGATTGTGAGTCAACATGCCATCTTTCTTGAAAAATAGTTTATTCAAGATAGCGGCATTGAAAAGTAGATCAAGCTCGATGAGAAAGTCTCACAAGAGCAACAAGCTAAGGACCAAATGGAACCAAATCAGGTTGAGCCAATCCATTCACTACCTCCTCCATCTCATAGATCGAAAAGGATTTTCCATCCCCCTGAGAGGTACTTAGGTACTATTTCAGAGAAAATAGAGGAAATGTTCCTCATAGGTAATGGGGTTCATGGTGATGATCCCAAAACCTATAACGAGGTGATATCAGATATCGACTCTGAGAAATGGTTAGAGGCAATGAAGTTAGAAATTGACTCGATGCACTCAAACCAAGTCTGGACCTTGGTAGATCCACCAGAAGGTATAGTACCTATTGGATGTAAATGGATCTACAAGAGAAAGATTGGTGCAGATGGAAATGTGGAGACATTCAAAGCTAGATTAGTGGCAAAAGGTTATAGTCAACGTGAAGGCATTGACTATCAGGATACCTTTTCACCAGTAGCTATGCTAAAATCCATCCGCACATTGCTTGCTATTGCAGCCTATTTTGATTATGAAATATGGCAAATGGATGTGAAAACGACATTCTTAAATGGATATCTTGAGGAAGATATCTATATGGAATAGCCACTAGGTTTCACATCCAGTGATGACTGATCACAAGGTATTGCAAGCTGCAAAGGTCCATATATGGAAACTTAAGCAAGCATCTCAGAGCTGGAATACTCATTTTAATGATGTGATCAAATTATTTGGTTTCATCAAAAATGAGGAGGAGCCATGTGTCTTCAAAAAGGTCAATGGGAGCGCTGTTGTCTTCCTCGTATTGTATGTGGATGACATTCCTCCTTATTGGAAATGATATTCCCATGTTGACCACAGTTAAAATATGGTTATCTAAACAATTCTTCATGAAAGACCTAGGAGAAGCATCCTTTATTCTAGGAATTAAGGTCTATAGAGATAGACCGAATAGGATGCTAGAACTTTCATAGAAGATGTACATAGAGGAAGTGCTAAAGAAGTTTTGCATGAAAAACTCTAAGAGGGGGTTGGTTCCCTTTAGACATGGCATTCATCTTTCCAAGAAGATGTGCCTTAGCACACCTGAGAAAATAGAACACATGAGCAAGATCCCTTATGCTTCAGCAATAGAGAGCCTCATGTATGCCATGTTATGTACACGACCTGATATAGCCCATGCTGTGAGTGTCACGAGTAGATATCAGTCAAATCCAGGTGAAGAACACTAGACTTCTGTGAAATGTATCCTTAAGTACTTGAGAAGAACTAAGGATATGTTGTTGGTCTTTGGTAATGGAGAACTCCAAGTCCAGGGGTATACAGACTCAGATTTTATGTCCGATGTAGATGATCGAAAGTCGACATCTGGGAGTCTATTTATGTGCAATGGTGGAGCTGTCAGTTGGAAAAGTTTCAAGCAGACAGTAATAGCAGATTCCACCATGGAAGCAGAATACATCGCTGCATCAGAAGCTGCAAAGAAGGCATTCTGGTACAAGAAGTTTGCCGCAGAGATCGAAGTGATGCCATCAGATGCCATTCCTCTGTACTGCGACAACAATGGCGCCATAGCCCTTGCTAAGGAGCCGAGGTCTCACCAGAAATCCAAGCACATAGAGCGGCGATACCACCTCATCCGTGATTACCTCGAGAAGGGTTACGTCGAGGTCAAGAGAGTCGACTCTGCAGACAATGTGGCAGACCCGCTTACAAAGCCCCTTGGGTCAGTAGAAGATCGAAGCCCACCTTAAGAAGATGGGACTTAGATTTGTAGCCAATTGGCTTTAGGTCAAGTGAGGAGTTTGTTAGATATATGTGCCCTAGAAGCCAGAATTGGCTGACACTTGTAATACACTTCTAAGGGGCAAAATTATAATTTTGACTATAAATAATAAAATATGGTTATTTTCTATCACATATGTGTATTTAGTGTCTGTGATACATCCTTTGAGTTAATGGTAATGATAATTCATATTTTCAAGAGTTGAAAATTTAAGATAAGAATTTTCATTATTACCTCATAAAATGCTCCTGACCGTAGGATCATTATGAGGATGGTGATTGATTCCGAAAGGTTGGTGTACAATCGCTTCTCTTTAGTAGATGAGTCTTGAGTCTATGGTGTAGGAGACACCATAGCGAGAGTACAGGTACTCGTTAGAGAATGAGGGCACTGAGCGTGACCACCTCGAGTAGTCATTAAGGAAGTCTACCTTTCTCGTCGAATGACTGACTCGATGCTGCAGTGGTGTGTCTGGTTCTTTGATCCTGAGGTGCATCGACAGTTCACCTTGAGGGTGTTATAGTTTGACTACACCATGACTCGGTCTCCTAGCCATTCAGAACCTGAGGTGTATGTTGGCTATAGCATGTTCATTGTAGGAATTGGATTGCACAAGATGGAAATCTATCTACCTCGGTAGGTATGAGGAGCAGCCCTATGATGATCATGAGAATCAAGTCCATAAGCCCATGGCCATGGCAGAGTGAAATAATAGAAAGAGTTTCTATTAAGATTTTCACATCAGGACTTGAATCGAATGATTAAATCATATGATAGAAATTAGGGTTTGACGAGTTCACCTTAACCCTAATCTGATCGGGGCTCAAGATAGAAGAACTTAATCACACAAGTAGCTGCACCAAGAGGTTCATTTTCAGTTTGATGGGTTGCCACCATATACTGCTAGGTGTCACTGGTGGATTTTGGGAGCAATTAGAATGATTTAGATGATCGATCATTCTAGTTGTCTGAATCAGAAGAGTTCTGATCCATCGAAAGGAGTTTCGATGATGTCGATGATAGAGATCATGACATATCCCATTACCATACAGAACTGAACCTAACTGGGTCACACAAATAAGGGTTTGGATCTGGATATCATCAATTGGACTATCCCAGTTCAATTGATTTGAATTAGATTCAATTAGGTTCAAGGAAATCATGCTAGCACACGATTGAGCCTAACGTTCTCCTTTTATTATCATTAAAAAGTTATCTCGACTGAGCCAAATGAGTTTATGCTCACTCAGGTATCTTTACTTGGTCTGACTGAAGCTTGTCCAGGTCAGAAAAGGATTGTCTTAATTTATGAGATAAATTTGAGACAACACCTACCATTTTTCGTCACTTGCTAATTCTTGTTCTTTGACTTTGGTCAAAAGTTGACCTTTGACTACTTAGACATCTGCCCATGTGTCATGCACCTATTGGAGAGTAGATAGGGGCTTTTCCACTTGCTAGAATTTGGAAAGGAAGGGGTGCATGCCTAGGAAGGCGTGCGCCTATGGATAGGGATGCTTGGAGTCCTATATGGATGGGACTCTAGGTTGCTTTTGGTTACTACTTAGGTGGCCCATAACTATAGACTTTGACCAGTCTTAGGTGCCATCTAAGGATGAATTAGAGGTGCTCTCATCTGATTAGATCAGGTGATGTCATCCCACCAATCGAATTTAGAATTGATTGCATGAAGCAAATGATTGGATTGGGGATGATGTGGCACTTGCATGGCGCAGCAGGGTTCTATAAAACCCTGTCTGCATCCAACTATAATAGACTTCTCTCTTAGCCATGCCCCAAGGCTCCCCCTCTCCCTCCTCCACACCATCCTCTAATCCTCTCTCTCCTCTCCACATGCCCAAGGCAAGTTGGGCTCCAGTTTGGTGCGATCCAGGCAAGAAAAAAGCTGATGAGAAAGGAAGAAGGCAGCACTACTGCAGAGACGAGAGCAGATCTTCAAAAAGGAGTTTTGAAGATCCTCCAAATTAGATCTAGATCTAATTTTTGAAGAGGTGATAAAGAAGGAGAAGATCTCTAGATCCAATTTGAGTGGATACTAGTAGAGGCCAGGCGCTTGCGTATGGCTAGATCTAGAATCTCAGGCAATCAACAGGATCATCAGAGGATAATCTAATTATCCAACATCAAGGTATAAATTAAATTAGATTTAATTTATTTTTTATTTTTATTTATTAGATCATAAAATTAGATCTAAAATATCTCAAATTTGATCTAGATATATGAGAGAAATTTTTGACATATTCTTTTGATCCGATCAAATTTGAACGAACCTGACTCGGGAAATCAGGATTTTTCCTTTAATTAAGACTTGACCAATTTATTTAGGAGTTTTATTTTTAAATAAATTAGCTCTCACTATTTTCTCGGATTCCTATACTCTCTCTATAGAGATGCAAAAATCTTCATGATTAATGATTTTTAGTGGGTGGTGCGATCCCACCAACTTACTCATCACCTCACCTAACAATTATTGGTGGTGGGTTAGCCAATGAGTGAACAACTCTTGTTCAATGATTCTCTAATCATGGTGCATCCAAACTTGGTCTCTAATTCATGAATCTCATCATGCCCGAAATATTGATCCACTCTTTAGTTAAGTTAGACCCACCATTTGCATAGATTGGATTTCTAATTGAGTCTCTCATCGTATTCGGAATATTGAACCCAATCCATCCTTTAGCCCATAGCATCTAATGCCTAATAGTCATGGTTGCATTTTTTTGGTGCAACTGAACCACTATAACCAGTCAAGAATAATCAACCTCATGAAGGCCCCGTACATCTACAATGGTGGAAGATCTTAGACTTAATCTTTTCTTAGGAAGATTTGATTTGGGTCTCATTAAACTAGACTTGACATAGTCATAACAATTATGACTAACCTAGTGGCATGGGTTAGCTTAGATTATTGGCCACCTTAGATCAGGATTGAGCCAATAAATATGGTCAGGTAAGTGAGACCGATGGATGGGATATGCCATTAACTCGACAAAAATGCATTCGAGTCGAGTAGCTTCCAATTAAAAATCAGTCGGTCGTATCTATCAAACATACCTTAGACACCAAATTATTGAGCTAGAACCAATCAGATTAGCCTACAATCCAGACTAACCACTGAGTTAATTAGGTCTTAGCTTGATCATCACTCATGCGATTCGATCTTGACCCAGACTTAATTCTATTAGGCTGGTCAATTTAAGCACTCTTGATCCCATCTAACCAACTCTTGATTTGGTTTGATCAACCGCTTAGACCTAATTAAGCTATCCAGTCCGAACCCAATTTTATGAATATGTCTTAAATCTAAAAATTTTTAATTTTTAGACTTAACCTATTTCATAATCCTAATTCTTAATTAAGTTTAGAATTCATAAACAAAACATGTAAATAAAATCTTAGGGTTTCAGGATCTAGGGTTTTGCAGAAAATAAGTTTTTGGGTTTCTGATTAAGGACGTATACACAGCACCCCTACACATCATAAGAACACTCCATCGAATGGGAGGAGAGGGCATTTAAATCCTACTTTGTTTTTATGATCGGATGGCCAAGGGAAATGCCTTAATCAGAATTATAAAAACTACAAAACTAGTTAGATCTACATCATATATCTCACATATAAAATTGATCCAACTATAAACATATTTTGCATACATCTCATATATCATATCATACCTATTTTTTAGATCTAAATTATCTCATAATCATCTAAAAAATTAAATTTAAATTGATCTTATCAAAATAAATTCTATACTAGATAATTATGTAGAACTATTCTATAACTAGTCTAAACATGCATTCATCATATCTCATATGAACAAAAATTAAATAACTTTATTTTTTATTTTTTAGATCTTATTATAATATTTATAATATCAAAAATATTAAATAAATTAATCTAAAAATTATAACTTAATCAAATTAAATGATGATCATGCAAGACTATACATGGAACTATTCTATTCTACAACTAGTCATGCATCTTGTAGAACTTAGATCCAAATTATTTAATTTTTTAATTCTTTTGATTTTAGATCTAATTATATCTCACGTGACATCTAAAATTATCTAATTATTAGATTAAAATTAAATTAAAATTAGATCTAAATTATTTATAGGAACCTGGCTCTGATATCTGTTGAAGGAAAAATCTATTTTTTGGATCAAGTTCGTTCAAATCTGATTTGACCAAGAGAAATATTTCAAAAATTTTTCTCTTAGATCTAAATTAGATCTAATACTTTTCAAATCTAATTTGGTGGATCTAATAAAATAAAATAAATTAAATTAAATTAGATTTAATTTATACCTTATTCTTGGGTAATCTTATTACCTTGTGATGATCCTGCTGATTGCCTAAGGTTTTGGATGTAGCCACGTAATCATCTGGCCTCTACCGGTATCCACTCGAGCAAAATTTTGGATATCTCCTTCTTCTCAATCTTTTCTCCAAAGATCAGATCTGAATTTGATCTTGAAGGTCTTCAAAATAACTTTTGAAGATCCGATGTCGTCTCTTGCAGCAGTACTATCTTCTTCCTTTCTTGTTGCCTTTCTCTTGCCTGGATCGCACCAAACTAAAGTCCAAAGCCCCTTGGGCATGGAGAGGAGAGAGAGGATCAGAGGTATGCATGGAGGAAAGAGGGAGATGGCTATTGTGGCATGGGCAAAGGGAGAACCTCCCTAAATCTAGGTGCAGACAGGGTTTATATAGACCCTGCTGTGCCATGCAATGCCACATCATCCCAACCAATCACATTTCTTCGTATAATTAGATTTAAATCTAATTGATGGGATGACTTCATCTGATCCAATCAGATGAGATCCCCTCTCTAATATTCTTAGGTGGTGCCCAGATTGGTCAAAGTAGAGTGTTAGGCGCCACCTAAGTTTATTCCATGAAGCAATCTGGAGTCCCATCTATATGGGACTCCAGGCATCATTATCCTTAGGCGCACGCCTCCCTAAGCATGCACCCCCTTTTTTCCTTTTTCTAGCAAGGGGACAAACCCCCATCTACTCTCCTATGGGTGCATGACACATGGGTAGATGTCTAAGTGTCAAAGGTCAACGTTTGACCTAAATCAAAAGATAAGAATTAGTAAGTGACAAAAAAATGGTAGGTGTTGTCTCAAATTTATCTCATAAATTAAGACAATCTTTTTCTAACCTGACAAGCTTCAGTCAGACCAACTAAAGGTACCTGAGTGAGCCTAAATATATTTGGCTCAGTTGAGACAACATTTAATGATTATTGAAGGAGAACTTTAGGCTCAATCATGTGCTAGCACGATTTTCTTGAATCTAATTTAATCTAATTCAAATCAATTGAACTGAATTAGTCTAATTGATGATATCCAGATCCAAACCTTTATTTGTGTGATTCAGTTAGGTTCAATTCTATATGGTAATGAGATATATCGTGATCTCTATCGGCATCATCGAAACACCTTCCAATGGATCAGAATATTTTTGATTCAGACAACTAGAATGATTGATCATCCAAATCATTCTGATTGCTCTCAAAATCTACTAGTGACATCTAGCAGTATATGGTGGCAACCCATCAGAACTAAAAATAAACCTCTCAATTTAGTTACATGTGTGATTAAGTTCTTCTATCTTGAGCTCCGATCAGTTTAGGGTTAAGATGAACTCGTCAAATCCTAATTTCTATCATATGAATTAATCATTCGATTTAAGTCTGATGTGAAAATCTTAATAGAAACTCTTTCTATCATTTCACTCTACCATGGCCATGGGCTTATGGACTTGATTCTCATGATCATCATAGGGCTGCTCCTCATCTACCGAGGTAGATGGATCTCCTCTTGGTGCAATCTAATTCCTATAATGAACATACTATAGCCAACATTCATCTCAGAGTTTTGGATGGTTAGAAGATCGAGTCATGGTGTAGTCAAACTATAACACCCTCAAGGTGAACTATCAATGCACCTCAGGTCAAAGAACTAGACACACCACTGTAGTTTCGAGCCAGTCATCGACGAGAAGGTAGACTTCCTTATGACTGCTCGAGGTGGTCATGCTCAGTGCCCTCGTTCTCTAACGAGTACCTATACTCTCGCTTCGGTGTCTCTACACCATAGACTCAAGACTCATCTACTATAAAGAAGTGATTATACACCAACCTTTTGGATCAATCATCATCCTCATGATGATCCTACGGTCGGAAGCATTTTATGAGTTAATAATAAAAATTCATGTCTTAAATTTTCAACTCTTGAAAATAAGAATTATCAATGCCATTAACTCAAGGGATGTATCACAGACACTAAATACACATTATGATAGAAAATAACTTATTTTATTATTTATAGTCAGAATTATAATTTTGTTCTTAGAAGTGTATAATAAGTGTCTCTGGCTTTTAGGGCATACATATCTAACAATTCTATGTGATAGAGTCCTTCTTCACCAAAACTCTTCCCTCCCTCTTTTGGAATTTCTTCCACGCCCACCAAATTTTTGTTGCCCACTTTTCTATAGATTTCATTGGTTCCCTTTTGTTTCTCCATGCACAAAATTAAGGGAGAGGCATCCAAGAGTTGGATGCCCCTAAAAACTCCTCCTTGGTCTCCTATTAAGACTAGGTTTTGACCTAGTCTTCTATACATAAAAGAGAGGATGCCTTCTATCAGGTTTAGGATGTGTAAAACCTGAAAAAATTATGACAAAATAAAAGAAAAGCAGGATGAGCCATGGGAGACTATGGACGCCAAGGTCCATGAAGGAGAGACCTCATTAAGCCATCAATTATTGATGGCTTGAAGAGAGAAAGGTAAGAGAAAAATTATTTTATCTTAGAGATTTATTGCTAATCCTTCTTTTCTTATTCTTTATGATTTTTATATGATAAAAATCTAAGAGAGAGAGTGGAAGAGGGTGTTGGGATCTGTGCTCCAAGGTGTTGGGGCATAGTGATCTTTTGGATAGGATCTGATCATGTCCTAATGAGAGAAGAAGAGAAGGTCTTCTCTTAGGATTTATTTGAGAATCCTTCTTCTTCATATTTTTGTGAGATTTTTCTTTGAAAAAAATCAAAGAGTGTGAGATCTAGAAGCATGAAAAAAATCTAGGAGAGAAGGTCTTCCCTTGTCCTAGCATGAAGATGTTTTCGGAACATCAATCGTTGATGTCTTGAAAGAGAAGATTTGTCTTCTCTTAGGAACCTTTTCTAATGTATTTTATTTTTGATTTTTGAAAGATTCAAAGATTGAATTTATTTCTTAATCCTTATTATATTCTTCATCTCTTGGGGTGTCCAAAAAATTTGAAGAATAAATTTTAGATTAACCATCCAGAGGGATCCACGAGAAGCTAGCACCTTGAGCGGATCTTCATTTGATGAACCTTCAATTTTGTTGCAATCTCGTATGGATCACCCATAGAGGTCGGACATATGTGTAGCTCTAAAGACAACAATGTGAATCACCTATAGAGTTCTCGACCCATACATGATAAGATATTTGATCTCTCTCACCTAGATGCAATCTCGATTTAAGATCTAGAATCATTCTAGATCTAGGATATTGATTTGATCAATACCAAATCTTTTATTTTTTGATTTAAAATAAAATATGACATGTTATAGGTCCTAGATATAGGGTTTAGTAATTAGATTACATGCATTTATAGATTAAATGGTTTAATCTGCATGTTCTGCTGTATTATATTTCAAAAAAATTTTGAAATTCATGCATGAAATCATACATATTTCCCAATAATTATATGATAATATCTTATAATTTTTTTATTTGTGATTGAGAAATCAGGCTAAGATCAAGCCTAATTGAATTAGATTCAATTAGAATTAGTTTGGGCTTAATTGATTAGGTTTAATCAGTTTATTGGATAAGCCAATTGCAAGAAAAAATAATTCCTAGTTGGACTAGGATTTGAGTGCACCTAATTCCTAATTGAGTTAGGATTTAAATCAGATTTGGATATGATTTAAACCTAACTTAATTGGGTTTCTAGTTGGATTAGGATCATCCATAATTAGGCTTGCACTAATCCTATTTTAATTGGATTGAAAATTATTTTAACTTAATCAAGTTGGAAGAGTCCCAGTTGGACTGGGACTCTGTCACTATTTCCTTGCACCACTATGATGTTCCACGCCCATAATTAATTCTAGAAAAATTAAATGAGTTTTTCCCATGACTAAGAATGGTCCCCATGCCCAAATCTAGTGGATTTGAATTTATATTTGACCTGATCAAATGTGAAAATTAGTTTTGCATGAGATTCTATGTGATAGAGTCCCTCTTCACCAAAACTCTTCCCTCCCTCTTTTTGAATTTCTCCCATGCCCACCAATTTTTGTTGCCTACTTTTCTCCTAATTTTGTGGGTTCCCTTTTGTTTCTCTATGCACAAAATTAAGGTGGAGGCATCCAAGAGTTGGACGTCCCCAAAAACTCCTCCTTGGTCTCCTATTAAGACTAGATTTTGATCTAGTCTTCCATACATAAAAGAGAGGATGCCTCTTATCAAGTTTAGGATGTGTAAAACTTGAAAAAATCATGAAAAAATAGCAAAAAAGTATGAGGATCCATGGGAGACTTTGGATGCCAAGTTCCATGTAGGAGAGACCTCATTAAGCCATTAATTGTTGATGTTTTGAAGAGAGAAAGGCAGGAGAAAAATTATTTTCTCTTAGAGATTTATTGCTAATCCTCCTTTGTTTATTCTTTATGATTTTTATATGATAAAAATCTAAGAGAGAGAGAGAGGAAGAGGGTGTGGAGATCTGTGCTCCAAGGTGTTGGGGCATAGTGATCTTTTTGGACATGATCTGATCATGTTTTGTTAAGAGAAGAAGAAGAGAAGAAGATCTTTTCTTAGGGTTTATTTGAGAATCCTTCTTCTTCATATCTTTGTAAGATTTTTCTATGAGAAAAATCAGAGAGTGTGAGATCTAGAAACATAGAAAAAGTCTAGGAGAGAAGGTTTTCCCTTGTCCTAGCATGAAGATGTTTTTAGGACATCAATCGTTGATGTCTTGAAAGAGAAGATTTATCTTCTCTTAGGATCCTTTTCTAATGTATTTTATTTCTAATTTTTGAGAGATTCAAAGGTTAAATTTCTGTCTTAATCCTCCTCATATTCTTCATCTCTTAGAATGTCTAAAAAATTTGGAGAATAAATTTTAGATTAACCATCCAGAGAGATCCATGAGAAGCTAGCAGTTCGAGCGGATCTTCATTCGACGAACCTCCGATTTTGTTGCAGCCTCATATAGACCACCTATAGAGGCTGGACATGTGTATAGCTCCAAAGACAATAATATAAATCAACCATGAAGTTCTTGACCCATACAAGGTAAGATATTTGATCTCTCTCACCTAGATGCAATCTAGGTTTTAGATCTAGAATCATTCTAGATTTAGGATATTGATTTGATCAATACCAAATCTTTTATTTTTTGATTTAAAATATAATATGACATATTATAGATCCTAGATATAGGGTTTAGTAATTAGATTACATGTATTTATAGATTAAATGATTTAATCTGCATGTTTCGCTATGTTATATTTCAAAAAAAATTTGAAATTCATATATGAAATCCTGCATATTTTCCAACAGTGGTATAAGAGCATCTAGGTTTGTTTATAACATGATCTTGTTTGTATTAAATTATATCTAAAAATAAAACTCTATAGATTACACATACTGATTATAAGGTTGTCCTGCAGTAAGGTTTATCCCTTATAGTGGAGAGATTATCCTAGTATGTGCTGATCTATACTTGAATCATGAATAAGTTAGATATGATCTAAATAATTCTATGATTTATTTTTTAATTTTAAATATGAAATTAAATAAATGTTAGATCTATTTTAGATTATTTAGATTAGATCTAAATAATATCAGATTACACATACTGCTATAAGGTTGTCCTGCTATAAGATTTATCCCTTACAGTGGAGAGGTTGTCCTAGTATGTGCTAATCTATACTTGAATCATGAAGAAGTTAGATATGATCTAAATAATTTTATGATTCATTTTTTGATTTTAAATCTAAAATTAAATAGATGTTTGATCTATTTTGGATTATTTAGATTAGATTTAAATAATATCGGATTGCACATACTGCTATAAGATTGTCCTGCTGTAAAGTTTATCCCTTACAATAGAGAGATTATCCTAGTATGTGCTGACTTGAATAACCTAAATTATAAATATATTAGATGAGATCTAAAATAATTTATGATTTATTTTTAAATTTTAAATCTAATTTTAAATAGTTTATGATCTGATCCATATGATGTATTTTATGTTTAGATCTAGATCCTCTTATTACATATGTTGATATGTAATTTTTGTTTTGAATCTAGAATATATATGACATACTTGTTTTATAGAATTTAAATTATGAACTTATTTTCTACAAAATCCTAGATTCAAAATCTTAGGACATGATCGAAACATTAAATCAAATAAGGTCTAAAACCATATATTGAATATGATTCAATGTAAACTATTTATAATTTAAAAACATTTCAAATGATTAAATTAGAAATTAGTTCTAAGGTTTCATAAACTTAACTCATAAGTTTTGATCTTAACTAAGAATTAAGTGATTGTTTAGGATCTAGGTTTGTGATTTAAAGATCCTAAGATAATTTCATGAAATATGGGTTAAAGGGTAATGGATTAGCTTTAATCAGGTCCTTAACTGGATTAGACCTAGGGTTAGATTAAATATGGACTAACTTAAGAAATTGATCAAATCTAACTAATAGTTAATTAGAATTAGGTCATTTCTATAGATCACTTCAATAGTTGTAGTTGATCAAAGTCCATACATCTAACAAATAGATACTGATCGTGGCTGAGTGGTCGACCCTAAGTCTTTAGGCAGTTCAAATCAAAATTGATAAATTGATTGGTGTCTAAGGTAAGTCTGGCATCCCAAACTGGTGGTTTTTAATTGATAGCCTGCTTACCTAGCCATTTTTAATGATGTCTAAGGCAAGCCTTAGCAGACCCTCCCACCGATCTCACTTATCTGGCTAATCTAGTTAATCAGGTCTTGATTAGATTGCTCATTGATTCATGCTAACCCATGTCACATAGAAAATCAATGAGACTAATTTTATTCAGTGAGAATGATCTAGGTGCCCATGGATCGATGTTGATCCTAGTCCTTGTCAAAGACTTGAGAAGTCAGTGGGAGGACTGGACTTAGTGAGGTCAGTGGGAGCAAATTGGTCCATGTCCTTTCTATTCTTAAATCATAAATAATTTTAAATCCTCTAAAATTATTAGGTCCTTAAGATGATAAAGTTATGGAGATAATTGAGTCATAGCCTTCTATTAAGGTATTTGATAATGGGTCCATTAACTCAATGATCATTGGAGGCCCATAGGCCTGGTGCTTGTTGACTAATGGAATTATCATTCATCATATGATGACTTGAATGTATCTCTCTAATAGTGGTTAGGTTGACTAACCATAGTTGGGCTCAATCATTCATTGGTTAGATGTACCAAGTATAGTCATATTAATGGTTGGACCTAATCGAATCCTTACAATGGAGGCCCTAGCCTACTGATTAGGTTTCTGGAGCAAAATTAAATTACTAGGAGTTGTCTGGAGAGATAATTGATTATGAATCTATCCTTAGATGTACATGGGTTGATCAACCATAGTTGGGCTTGTGTGCAGTCTATGTGGATTCTAGTACCTACTAGAAAATTAAGGTAATTTTTGAATTGGAGGTAGAGGCTATAAATTCGAATAAAATAGTGGGAGAACCTTTAGACTAAAGTCCAAGTCTTTAGGCTTAATATAATTCATATACTTAGATCATTGTTCTTTTTTCTCAAATTAAGGCTAAACCCAAATTGCTCCTATCACTGTTAGATAGTGATAAGTTATGGAACCCAACTTTGATAATTAGTATTGAAGGTTGAATATGGTCCAGCAGTATGAATGGGTTCTACTGGGGCTTTTTAGTCCAGTCAAAATAATTAGTCTAATATTGATCCAAATTAGGCAGAATGCTTCTATTATTAGAAGCAGGGTCATAGGAAAAAGAATTATCTTGCTTCTCTTGACCATAACAGGCTGAATAAAAGAAAGGAGCAAGAGTTGCTTATCAAGGATGTTATATGATAACATCTTGAAATTTTTCTATATATAATTCTACTAGCTGGGTATTGGATATCAAAAGTCCTATGCAATTTATTGCAAGAACTTTAGATAAATGGAATATTTAAAAATGGTGAGAAATACTTGAATGTTAGAGATGGAATCCTGCTCCAATCCTAGCTTTAGGAATTGTCAAGCTTATTTTCAAAAAATATCATTTTGAGTGATTGTCACCATTATCCATCATTTATGATAAATGTGATCTCTGTTGGCCTTTTGGTTAGAGATGATTATCATTTATCAATAAAGAAGATTGTTATGATATTATTATGAATAATGTTACAATAATACATGGACAATAAAAAAATGACATTTAATATTTATACATCCTGTTAAGTGTAATGTACATATTTAATAAACATCCAAGTTAGATTATGTCATGGATGTCTATCTTTGGCTTTATAGGCTTAGTCATCTTGACAAGAACAGGATAAATGGGTTAGCTTGAGAGAAAAATCTCGACATCAATGATAGTGAATCATTGATAGCCTATGAGTCTTATCTTCTTGAGAAGATGATAAAATCACCTTTTACTAGAAAAGGTGAAGGAGCTGATAAAGTTCTAAGTTTCATACATAGTGGTATATATGGACCTAAGAACTTAAGTACCAGAGGAAGATATTAATATTTCATTATAGATGACCTATCTAGGTATAGGTACATCTGGCTTGAATCATTTGAAATGATCAAATGATTTAATAATAAAATAGAAAAATAAACTAAAAAAAATATATTAGAACTCTTCGATCAGATCAAAGAAGTGACTACTTATCCAATAAGTTTGTGACATATCTAGGAGAGAATAAGATTTTTTCTTAGTGGATTTCTTTTCGAAACATAGTGTATCTAAAAAGAGAAGTTGAACTTTGTTAGGCATGGTTCAATCCATGATAGGATTCACTTGTCTGCATATTTTAAGATTGTGCTGTTGTGACTACTAGTTTTACTCTGAAAATATACCGAGTAAATCTATTGTAAAGACTCCATATGGGATATGGATCGGGCGTAGACCTAAACTCTCTCACCTTTGAGTTTGGAGTTGATTGGCCTATGTCAAAGAT
>QRFJ01000143.1:506412-517066 GCA_006176705.1 Cocos nucifera | reverse complement strand
GATGATCCTATGCATAAAAAATGAAGCAAGAGTTGCTGCCGTGGTCGTGGGAACATACCCTCTTCAACTACCATCTAGTTTAGACTTAGTGTTAAAAGACTGTTATTATGTGCGTACAGTAAGTAGGAATTTGATTTCTATTTCTTGTCTAGCATTAGAAGGCTATATAATTAGTTTTCTTAAGGACCATTGTAACCTTCTTTATGAAAAAAATAAAATTGTAAATGATTTCCTTATTAACAGTCTTTATCAGTTACATATTGATGTATCTATTTTTAATATCGAACAAAATATGAATACCATGAAATGACTTAGGGATAGTCCAAACTATAAATATCTATGGCACCTAAGACTAGGTCATATAGCAGAAGATAGGGTTAACAAATTGGAGAAAATTGGGCTATTGAGTTCATTGACTTTTGAGTCATATCCAATTTGTGAATCTTATCTTCTTGGCAAAATGGCTAAGCTCCCTTTTGTAGGACACGGGGAAAGGGCCATGGATCTTCTTGCCTTAGTACATACTGATGTGTGTGGCCTATTTGATGTGCCGGCTAGAGGCAACTATGTCTACTTCATAATCTTTATCGATAATTTATCTAGATATGTGTATGTGTATCTTATGAGACACAAGTCTTAAGCTTTTGAAAAGTTTAAAAAATTCAGACAAGAAGTAAAAAGGCAAATAGAAAAACCCATTAAGGTTCTTCGATTAGATCGAGGAGGTGAATATCTTAGTCAGAAATTTCTAGACTATCTCAAGAAAAATGGCATAGTCTCTCAATGGACTCCACCTAGAATACCTTAACTCAATGGGATTTTAGAATGAAGGAACCAAACTCTATTAGATATGGTTCGATCCATGATTAGCTTTATAGACCTTTCTGATTTTTTTTGGGAACACTATTTATTAACTACAACATACTTACTGAATAGGATTTCTTCTAAAATCGTTCCTACCACACCGTATGAGATATGGTATGGTAAGAAACCAAGTCTGAGTTATCTCAAAATTTAGGATTGTTCGACTCATGTCAAAAGACAACAAACGGATAAGTTAGACTTTAGATCCTTCAGAGCTCGATTTATAGGATATCCTAAAAAGTCATTAGGATATTATTTCTACATTTCAGAAGATCATAATGTGATTGTGAGTCAACATGCCAACTTTCTTGAAAAATAGTTTATTCAAGATAGCGGCATTGAAAAGTAGATCAAGCTCGATGAGAAAGTCTCACAAGGGCAACAAGCTAAGGACCAAATAGAACCAAATCAAGTTGAGCCAATCCATTCACTACCTCCTCCATCTCATAGATCGAAAAGGATTTTCCATCCCCCTGAGAGGTACTTAGGTACTATTTCAGAGAAAATAGAGGAAATGTTCCACATAGATAATGGGGTTCATGGTGATGATCCCAAAACCTATAACGAGGTGATATCAGATATCGACTCTGAGAAATGGTTAGAGGCAATGAAGTTCAGAAATTGACTCGATGCACTCAAACCAAGTCTGGACCTTGGTAGATCCACCAGAAGGTATAGTACCTATTGGATGTAAATGGATCTACAAGAGAAAGATTGGTACAGATGGAAATGTGGAGACATTCAAAGCTAGATTAGTGGTAAAAGATTATAGTCAACGTGAAGACATTGAGTATCAAGATACCTTTTCACCAGTAGCTATGCTTAAATCCATTCGCACATTGCTTGCTATTGCAGCCTATTTTGATTATGAAATATGGCAAATGGATGTGAAAACGACATTCTTAAATGGATATCTTGAGAAAGATATCTATATGGAATAGCCACTAGGTTTCACATCCAGTGATGATGATCACAAGGTATGCAAGCTGCAAAGGTCCATATATAAACTTAAGCAAGCATCTCAGAGCTGGAATACTCATTTTAATGATGTGATCAAGTTATTTGGTTTCATCAAAAATGAGGAGGAGCCATGTGTCTTCAAAAAGCTCAATGGGAGCGTTGTTGTCTTCCTCGTATTGTATGTGGATGACATTCTTCTTATTGGAAATGATATTCCCATGTTGACCACAGTTAAAATATAGTTATCTAAACAATTCTTCATGAAAGACCTAGGAGAAGCATCCTTTATTCTAGGAATTAAGGTCTATAGAGATAGACCGAATAGGATGCTAGAACTTTCATAGAAGATGTACATAGAGGAAGTGCTAAAGAGGTTTAGTATGGAAAAACTCTAAGAGGGGGTTGGTTCCCTTTAGACATGGCATTCATCTTTCCAAGAAGATGTGCCTTAGCACACCTGAGAAAATAGAACACATGAGCAAGATCCCTTATGCTTCAGCAATAGAGAGCCTCATGTATGCCATGTTATGTACCCGACCTGATATAGCCCATGCTGTGAGTGTCACGAGTAGATATCAGTCAAATCCAGATGAAGAACACTAGACTTCTGTGAAATGTATCCTTAAGTACTTGAGAAGAACTAAGGATATGTTGTTGGTCTTTGGTAATGGAGAACTTTAAGTCCAGGGGTATACAGACTCAGATTTTATGTCCGACGTAGATGATCGAAAGTCGACATCTGGGAGTCTATTTATGTGCAATAGTGGAGCTGTCAGTTGGAAAAGTTTCAAGCAGACAGTAATAGCAGATTCCACCATGGAAGCAGAATACATCTCTGCACTAGAAGTTGCAAAGAAGGCATTCTGGTACAAGAAGTTTGCCGCAGAGATCGAAGTGATGCCATTAGATGCCATTCCTCTGTACTAAGACAACAATGGCGCCATAGCCCTTGCTAAGAAGCCGAGGTCTCACCAGAAATCCAAGCACATAGAGCAGCGATACCACCTCATCCGTGATTACCTGAGAAGGGTTACGTCGAGGTCAAGAGAGTCGACTCTGCAGACAATGTGGCAGACCCGCTTACAAAGCCACTTGGGTCAGTAGAAGATCGAAGCCCACCTTAAGAAGATGGGACTTAGATTTGTAGCCAATTGGCTTTAGGTCAAGTGGAGTTTGTTAGATATGTGTGCCCTAGAAGCCAGAATTGGCTGACACTTGTAATACACTTCTAAGGGCAAAATTATAATTTTGACTATAAATAATAAAATGGATTATTTTCTATCACATATGTGTATTTAGTGTCTGTGATACATCCCTTGAGTTAATGGTAATGATAATTCATATTTTCAAGAGTTGAAAATTTAAGACATGAATTTTCATTATTAACTCATAAAATGCTCCTGACCGTAGGATCATCATGAGGATGGTGATTGATCCGAAAGGTTGGTGTACAATCACTTCTCTTTAGTAGATGAGTCTTGAGTCTATGGTGTGGAGACACCGGAGCGAGAGTACAGGTACTCGTTAGAGAATGAGGGCACTGAGCGTGACCACCTCGAGTAGTCATTAAGGAAGTCTACCTTCTCATCGATGACTGACTCGAATGCTGCAGTGGTGTGTCTGGTTCTTTGATCTGAGGTGCATCGGACAGTTCACCTTGAGGGTGTTATAGTTTGACTACACCATGACTCGGTCTCCTAGCCATTCAGAACCCTGAGGTGTATGTTGGCTATAGCATGTTCATTATAGGAATTGGATTGCACCAAGAGAAAATCTATCTACCTCGGTAGATGAGGAGCAGCTCTATGATGATCATGAGAATCAAGTCCATAAGCCCATGGCCATGGCAAAGTGAAATAATAGAAAGAGTTTCTATTAAGATTTTTGCATCAGACTTGAATCGAATGATTAAATCATATGATAGAAATTTGGGTTTGATGAGTTCACCTTAACCCTAATCTGATCAGGGATCAAGATAGAAGAACTTAATCACACAAGTAGCTGCACCAAGAGGTTCATTTTCAGTTTTGATGGGTTGCCACCATATACTGCTAGGTGCCACTAGTGGATTTTGGGAGCAATTAGAATGATTTAGATGATCGATCATTCTAGTTGTCTGAATTGGAAGAGTTCTGATCCATCGGAAGGAGTTTCGATGATGTCGATGATGGAGATCATGACATATCCCATTACCATATAGAACTAAACCTAATTGGGTCACACAAATAAGGATTTGGATCTGGATATCATCAATTGGACTATCCCAGTTCAATTGATTTGAATTAGATTCAATTAGGTTCAAGAAAACATGCTAGCACACGGTTGGGCCTAACGTTCTCCTTATATTATCATTAAAAGTTATCTCGATTGAGCCAAATGAGTTTGTGCTCACTCAGGTATCTTTACTTGGTCTGACTGGAGCTTTTTTAGGTTAGAAAAGGATTGTCTTAATTTATGAGATAAATTTGAGACAACACCTGCCATTTTTCGTCACTTGCTAATTCTTGTTCTTTGACTTTGGTCAAAAGTTGACCTTTGATACTTAGACATCTGCCCATGTGTCATGCACCTATTGGAGAGTAGATAGGGGCTTTTCCACTTGCTAGAATTTGGAAAGGAAGGGGTGCATGCCTAGGAAGGCGTGCGCCTATGGATAGGGATGCTTGGAGTCCTATATGGATGGGACTCTAGGTTGCTTCTTGGTTACTACTTAGGTGGCCCATAACTATAGACTTTGACCAGTCTTAGGTGCCATCTAAGGATGAATTAGAGGTGCTCTCATCTGATTAGATCAGGTGATGTCATCCCACCAATCGAATTTAGAATTGATTGCATGAAGCAACATGATTGGCCGGGATGATGTGGCACTGCATGGTGCAGCAGGGTCTATATAAACCCTGTCTGCATCCAACTATAATAGACTTCTCTCTTAGCCATGCCCCAAGGCTCCCCCTCTCCCTCCTCCACACCATCCTCTAATCCTCTCTCTCCTCTCCATGCCCAAGGCAAGTTGGGCTCCAGTTTGGTGCGATCCAGGCAAGAAAAAGCTGATGAGAAAGGAAGAAGGCAGCACTACTGCAGAGACGAGAGCAGATCTTCAAAAAGGAGTTTTGAAGATCCTCCAAATTAGATCTAGATCTAATTTTTGAAGAGGTGATAAAGAAGGAGAAGATCTCTAGATCCAATTTGAGTGGATACTAGTAGAGGCTAGGCGCTCGTATGGCTAGATCTAGAATCTCAGGCAATCAACAGGATCATCAGAGGATAATCTAATTATCCAACATCAAGGTATAAATTAAATTAGATTTAATTTATTTTTATTTTTATTTATTAGATCAATAAAATTAGATCTAAAATATCTCAAATTTGATCTAGATATATGAGAGAAATTTTTGACATATTTCTTTTGATCCGATCAAATTTGAACGAACCTGACTCGGGAAATCAGGATTTTTCCTTTAATTAAGACTTGACCAATTTATTTAGGAGTTTTATTTTTAAATAAATTAGCTCTCACTATTTTCTCGGATTCCTATACTCTCTCTATAGAGATGCAAAAATCTTCATGATTAATGATTTTTAGTGGGTGGTGCGATCCCACCAACTTACTCATCACCTCACCTAACAATTATTGGTGGTGGGTTAGCCAATGAGTGAACAACTCTTGTTCAATGATTCTCTAATCATGGTGCATCCAAACTTGGTCTCTAATTCATGAATCTCATCATGCCCGAAATATTGATCCACTCTTTAGTTAAGTTAGACCCACCATTTGCATAGATTGGATTTCTAATTGAGTCTCTCATCGTATTCGGAATATTGAACCCAATCCATCCTTTAGCCCATAGCATCTAATGCCTAATAGTCATGGTTGCATTTTTTTGGTGCAACTGAACCACTATAACCAGTCAAGAATAATCAACCTCATGAAGGCCCCGTACATCTACAATGGTGGAAGATCTTAGACTTAATCTTTTCTTAGGAAGATTTGATTTAGGTCTCATTAAACTAGACTTGACATAGTCATAACCATTATGACTAACCTAGTGGCATGGGTTAGCTTAGATTATTGGCCACCTTAGATCAGGATTGAGCCAATAAATATGGTCAGGTAAGTGAGACCGATGGAAGGGATATGCCATTAACTCGACAAGAATGCATTCGAGTCGAGTAGCTTCCAATTAAAAATCAGTCGGTCGTATCTGCCAAACTTACCTTAGACACCAAATTATTGAGCTAGAACCAATCAGATTAGCCTACAATCCAGACTCTAACCACTGAGCCTAATTAGGTCTTAGCTTGATCGATCACTCATGTGATTCGATCTTGACCCAGACTTAATCCTATTAGGCTGGTCAATTTAAGCACTCTTGATCCCATCTAACCAACTCTTGATTTGGTTTGATCAACCGCTTAGACCTAATTAAGCTATCCAGTCCGAACCCAATTTTATGAATATGTCTTAAATCTAAAAATTTTTAATTTTTAGACTTAACCTATTTCATAATCCTAATTCTTAATTAAGTTTAGAATTCATAAACAAAACATGTAAATAAAATCTTAGGGTTTCAGGATCTAGGGTTTTGCAGAAAATAAGTTTTTGGGTTTCTGATTAAGGACGTATACACAGCACCCCTACACATCATAAGAACACTCCATCGAATGGGAGGAGAGGGCATTTAAATCCTACTTTGTTTTTATGATCGGATGGCCAAGGGAAATGCCTTAATCAGAATTATAAAAACTACAAAACTAGTTAGATCTACATCATATATCTCACATATAAAATTGATCCAACTATAAACATATTTTGCATACATCTCATATATCATATCATACCTATTTTTTAGATCTAAATTATCTCATAATCATCTAAAAAATTAAATTTAAATTGATCTTATCAAAATAAATTCTATACTAGATAATTATGTAGAACTATTCTATAACTAGTCTAAACATGCATTCATCATATCTCATATGAACAAAAATTAAATAACTTTATTTTTTATTTTTTAGATCTTATTATAATATTTATAATATCAAAAATATTAAATAAATTAATCTAAAAATTATAACTTAATCAAATTAAATGATGATCATGCAAGACTATACATGGAACTATTCTATTCTACAACTAGTCATGCATCTTGTAGAACTTAGATCCAAATTATTTAATTTTTTAATTCTTTTGATTTTAGATCTAATTATATCTCACGTGACATCTAAAATTATCTAATTATTAGATTAAAATTAAATTAAAATTAGATCTAAATTATTTATAGGAACCTGGCTCTGATATCTGTTGAAGGAAAAATCTATTTTTTGGATCAAGTTCGTTCAAATCTGATTTGACCAAGAGAAATATTTCAAAAATTTTTCTCTTAGATCTAAATTAGATCTAATACTTTTCAAATCTAATTTGGTGGATCTAATAAAATAAAATAAATTAAATTAAATTAGATTTAATTTATACCTTATTCTTGGGTAATCTTATTACCTTGTGATGATCCTGCTGATTGCCTAAGGTTTTGGATGTAGCCACGTAATCATCTGGCCTCTACCGGTATCCACTCGAGCAAAATTTGGATATCTCCTTCTTCTCAATCTTTTCTCCAAAGATCAGATCTGAATTTGATCTTGAAGGTCTTCAAAATAACTTTTGAAGATCCGATGTCGTCTCTTGCAGCAGTACTATCTTCTTCCTTTCTTGTTGCCTTTCTCTTGCCTGGATCGCACCAAACTAAAGTCCAAAGCCCCTTGGGCATGGAGAGGAGAGAGAGGATCAGAGGTATGCATGGAGGAAAGAGGGAGATGGCTATGTGGCATGGGCAAAGGGAGAACCTCCCTAAATCTAGGTGCAGACAGGGTTTATATAGACCCTGCTGTGCCATGCAATGCCACATCATCCCAACCAATCACATTTCTTCGTATAATTAGATTTAAATCTAATTGATGGGATGACTTCATCTGATCCAATCAGATGAGATCCCCTCTCTAATATTCTTAGGTGGTGCCCAGATTGGTCAAAGTAGAGTGTTAGGCGCCACCTAAGTTTATTCCATGAAGCAATCTGGAGTCCCATCTATATGGGACTCCAGGCATCATTATCCTTAGGCGCACGCCTCCCTAAGCATGCACCCCCTTTTTTCCTTTTTCTAGCAAGGGGACAAACCCCCATCTACTCTCCTATGGGTGCATGACACATGGGTAGATGTCTAAGTGTCAAAGGTCAACGTTTGACCTAAATCAAAAGATAAGAATTAGTAAGTGACAAAAAATGGTAGGTGTTGTCTCAAATTTATCTCATAAATTAAGACAATCTTTTTCTAACCTGACAAGCTTCAGTCAGACCAACTAAAGGTACCTGAGTGAGCCTAAATATATTTGGCTCAGTTGAGACAACATTTAATGATTATTGAAGGAGAACTTTAGGCTCAATCATGTGCTAGCACGATTTTCTTGAATCTAATTTAATCTAATTCAAATCAATTGAACTGAATTAGTCTAATTGATGATATCCAGATCCAAACCTTTATTTGTGTGATTCAGTTAGGTTCAATTCTATATGGTAATGAGATATATCGTGATCTCTATCGGCATCATCGAAACACCTTCCAATGGATCAGAATATTTTTGATTCAGACAACTAGAATGATTGATCATCCAAATCATTCTGATTGCTCTCAAAATCTACTAGTGACATCTAGCAGTATATGGTGGCAACCCATCAGAACTAAAAATAAACCTCTCAATTTAGTTACATGTGTGATTAAGTTCTTCTATCTTGAGCTCCGATCAGTTTAGGGTTAAGATGAACTCGTCAAATCCTAATTTCTATCATATGAATTAATCATTCGATTTAAGTCTGATGTGAAAATCTTAATAGAAACTCTTTCTATCATTTCACTCTACCATGGCCATGGGCTTTTGGACTTGATTTTCATGATCATCATAGGGCTGCTCCTCATCTACCGAGGTAGATGGATCTCCTCTTGGTGCAATCTAATTCCTATAATGAACATACTATAGCCAACATTCATCTCAGAGTTTTGGATGGTTAGAAGATCGAGTCATGGTGTAGTCAAACTATAACACCCTCAAGGTGAACTATCAATGCACCTCAGGTCAAAGAACTAGACACACCACTGTAGTTTCGAGCCAGTCATCGACGAGAAGGTAGACTTCCTTATGACTGCTCGAGATGGTCATGCTCAGTGCTCTCGTTCTCTAACGAGTACCTATACTCTCGCTTCGGTGTCTCTACACCATAGACTCAAGACTCATCTACTATAAAGAAGTGATTATACACCAACCTTTTGGATCAATCATCATCCTCATGATGATCCTACGGTCGGAAGCATTTTATGAGTTAATAATAAAAATTCATGTCTTAAATTTTCAACTCTTGAAAATAAGAATTATCAATGCCATTAACTCAAGGGATGTATCACAGACACTAAATACACATTATGATAGAAAATAACTTATTTTATTATTTATAGTCAGAATTATAATTTTGTTCTTAGAAGTGTATAATAAGTGTCTCTGGCTTTTAGGGCATACATATCTAACAATTCTATGTGATAGAGTCCTTCTTCACCAAAACTCTTCCCTCCCTCTTTTGGAATTTCTTCCACGCCCACCAAATTTTTGTTGCCCACTTTTCTATAGATTTCATTGGTTCCCTTTTGTTTCTCCATGCACAAAATTAAGGGAGAGGCATCCAAGAGTTGGATGCCCCTAAAAACTCCTCCTTGGTCTCCTATTAAGACTAGGTTTTGACCTAGTCTTCTATACATAAAAGAGAGGATGCCTTCTATCAGGTTTAGGATGTGTAAAACCTGAAAAAATTATGACAAAATAAAAGAAAAGCAGGATGAGCCATGGGAGACTATGGACGCCAAGGTCCATGAAGGAGAGACCTCATTAAGCCATCAATTATTGATGGCTTGAAGAGAGAAAGGTAAGAGAAAAATTATTTTATCTTAGAGATTTATTGCTAATCCTTCTTTTCTTATTCTTTATGATTTTTATATGATAAAAATCTAAGAGAGAGAGTGGAAGAGGGTGTTGGGATCTGTGCTCCAAGGTGTTGGGGCATAGTGATCTTTTGGATAGGATCTGATCATGTCCTAATGAGAGAAGAAGAGAAGGTCTTCTCTTAGGATTTATTTGAGAATCCTTCTTCTTCATATTTTTGTGAGATTTTTCTTTGAAAAAAATCAAAGAGTGTGAGATCTAGAAGCATGAAAAAAATCTAGGAGAGAAGGTCTTCCCTTGTCCTAGCATGAAGATGTTTTCGGAACATCAATCGTTGATGTCTTGAAAGAGAAGATTTGTCTTCTCTTAGGAACCTTTTCTAATGTATTTTATTTTTGATTTTTGAAAGATTCAAAGATTGAATTTATTTCTTAATCCTTATTATATTCTTCATCTCTTGGGGTGTCCAAAAAATTTGAAGAATAAATTTTAGATTAACCATCCAGAGGGATCCACGAGAAGCTAGCACCTTGAGCGGATCTTCATTTGATGAACCTTCAATTTTGTTGCAATCTCGTATGGATCACCCATAGAGGTCGGACATATGTGTAGCTCTAAAGACAACAATGTGAATCACCTATAGAGTTCTCGACCCATACATGATAAGATATTTGATCTCTCTCACCTAGATGCAATCTCGATTTAAGATCTAGAATCATTCTAGATCTAGGATATTGATTTGATCAATACCAAATCTTTTATTTTTTGATTTAAAATAAAATATGACATGTTATAGGTCCTAGATATAGGGTTTAGTAATTAGATTACATGCATTTATAGATTAAATGGT